>QKMV01001786.1:0-14863 GCA_003287335.1 Lednia tumana
AATTAACTAGATTATATATTTGAATAATGTTTCAGCTTTAATATATAAATCAAATTAACTAATTACTTTGAGAGAAACGATCCAGTGTAGTGATTATATCAGTGATTTTGTGGCAACTCGACAATGTAGGAGGACGGACGGCATTAATTGATAGCGCAAGGTACACACAATTAACAACAGTTGCGAGTCTGATAAGATGGCCACTGGACACTGGGCTACAATTTAAAAAAGTCGTTAAGTACTCGGAGATTGTCCAGATAACTCACTTTGCAGGAGGAAATTCAAATATTTTAAACGTTTACAATACGTATGGATAATTAATAGACGCTAGAAAATTATGTGTTCACGAAATCCCCTCCAGTCATACTGGACAGTTTGCAAAACAAATTGGAGTGCATGAATTGTTTTTCGACCCCTGCTGATCTCGAGCAACACGTTCGACATTATAATGGCGTGTAAGCTTCCCTACAAGAAGCCAAAAGAAGTATCTACCAGTGCCATACACTAGCCTGGACTCCACGGTTGGTGGCAATTGTACCGAGATTCAGAGGCTGTCGGAATACTGATGTAGTAGTAGGCCAATATCGAAGCTCGCGGCGAAGGCGTGGCCGTGGTTACAATTAGCATACTCTGTCCCGTGTAGGTACATGTGTTTGCCCTTTCACTTGTTATTATTGCGTCAATGTGATGCGGCGACTACCGCCGATTACTCGCGTGCGCGCGCGCGTCCGAGAGCTAATTATCGTTCGGAGCGATTTCCAAATTTCATGCCCATTCGATAAATTACCTTATCATTATCTCCACTCGGCGTTAATAGCGTCATTTGTTCAAGGTAGTGATCTGAGAACTGAGAACTGTAACACTATTTGCTGATGGTATGCCATTATGTCATCAGTCACTCACGTGAATGGCTTGACTGGAGTTATGTTTTACTTCAGTTTAAATTCGTCTTTCGAACAACACATTCAGTCAGCACCGTCTTATTGTGCGATTTGTTTCTAGTTCTTTCTAGTCGTGCTGCAAAGGGACCGTTCTGCGCTCGTGTAATAGACCATTTTCATAATTGCTATTCCAAAGTCAATAAAGACGAAAAAAAATGTATCCCCATTAGAAATGCATTGCCAAACCAATTTTTATCGTCTTTATTGACTCTAGAATGGTAATTATGAAAATGATCTAATTACATTTCATCACTTTTAACGTTGCGGTTTGATGCAGCAAGTTTGTATAAACATGGTACTAGCATGGTATAGAATAATGTGTCGGCACCTTGTCTGCACTAAGGGCAATAATGTTTTCCCGGGCTTATCACGGCTGAGCGCTGGGGTGTTTCATGATTGTCGAGAACGGCCAACGGAAGGTACATTTTGCACGTGTCTGTGGCATCGTTCTGTGTTATTTCTGTACGTCTCGATCGCGTCTTCGTGGGCGAAAAGGTTCGATTGCTCAGGACAGCTCGACCACGGCGAGCTTTTATCGTGGCCGCGAGATTTAGTTGCGTATATCGTACAAGAATGCACCCGATAAGGAAGTAGCGATGCGACTGTCGTTTAAGAAAGTAACCACAAATTTGTAAACTGTACCTGAGTGTGTAAAGTGAGGTCGGATTTGCAGCTGAATGCGGTTCGCGTAGGTAGATGTAATTAAGCATCAACATCTCCCCTGTTTTTCGGAAGATGCAGTCTAGTTTCGAGAATGAAACAACAGACAGGAGCGCGTGTGCATGTTGCGGCCCGCCAGCTTCCTCAAAATGCAGATGCTCACCGAGATAGACTTTCGAATGCATGTTTTCGGTGTTCGGATTTGAAGTGTTGGGAAGAGCAAGAAGCAAATGAACTCGTAGCTGCACGTGATAACGAGCGTTGATTTAAAGAAACATTAGCCAGGAACAAATGTGCTCGCCCCATGGGTGGGCAGACCCAAACCCAAACCCTCAGGGCAGAGCGATGATCGAATGCTTCCGAATTGTCGACCGATGATGCAACGCTAATTATACATACACACACCACGAGGTTTTTATCGTCCGAAAATTCGTTTAATTGCAGAGCAAGACTTTTACCAGACGGGCTCTCTAGCCAATACAGTACTTGCACCGAATAATGGCATATTACGTTACTTGTACACGAACCAGTTAATATAAACAGTGCCCCTTACCAAATTTCGCGGTGATTTTTTCACAATGACATCATCGCATGCATTCGAGTTCAAGAAATGTATTATAAATATTCGCTTTATTAATATATAAAATATGCAGTTTAATTATTACGTATATATTGAGTAAATGGCTGAAATAATTAGTCTGCTACACCAAAAACTAGGATAGCGAAAACACCAAACATTTATCAACATTGAATATTTCGCTGTGAAAGACACGAGGTGGCAAAAACGGCGTATGACGTTTGGCGATCAGCGGCGTTTCGTCGTCGACTCGCTCGTCGCAGTCTCTCGAGAGCATCGCGCATTCAAGTCTCCCCTTCGCAACGTCTCGGCCCGCTAGCTCGCTTTTTTCGCCTCCACTCTGATTATCTGGTTGGATTCCAAATCGAGAAATCTTCATCACCTCGCCTTGTTTGCCTTCACACAAGTTTAATTTAATTCCTGTCTCCTCTTCTTCTTCTTCTTCTCCTACTTTCTGTATTTTTTGCTTGCTGCTTCACTGTCGTCCGAGCGGTTCTGTGATCCAAACCGCGCCCTGTTCACGGGTTTATAAACATACTGACTCTAACAATTATTTTAATAAAGGGTCAGACTAAAGCCACATTAATAAGCTAATCCTCTCCACAACGTAAATATCCGTAAAGCACGCTTTTTAAACGGTATGGACTTAAATAATTAATTAATTGTGGTTCGGAGAACGGCATATAATTCAATCATGAGCACTGAAGCTAAAAGATATATAATCTGAACATTATTTGTCATTTTTCTCGTAGCTTGCGCTCCATGGAAGCCCATCCAGTCAATGAAATTGGACCCTGAAGCGTGCCAGAGATTAGAATGTAAATAACTCGTTTGAAGATTTTTGTCGTCGGTGTAAATAATTTACGCTTGGCTTCATTACGTAATGGCAGGCACTAAGAAGTGCTTAGTGCTTATGCAGTCGACGGCGGCGATCTTGCTGGTGTAGCCACGAGGCTGCTGCGTCTCTCGGCTGGCTGCAACGAACGGCCGATGGTGGTGCGTGCTGACGGACAGAAGTTTGACTTTACTTTTTGCAGACAATTCCCTTAAAACGTATGATTATGTGTGTCCACTTACGAAACAGCTTTGAATTTTAGAGCAAAAAGTGCACGGTAGTCCCGCAAAGTGGCTGGGCTGAAGCTAAGAAATAATCGCCACTCTTTCGATTACCGCATACCCATTAAAACTTGGATCCTTTGTAGTGATATCGAATACTTGGTGTTATAAATCGATATGGTTTCGATCGCCGTTCAGCCAAACTTGATTTCTTTTCGTATTCAAGCGACAACCACTTGAAAGTTGGTTGATTTGGATTTCTGGGCGAAAAGAATTGTGATTTACATTCAATACTGGCCTCATCAATGTGAAAATTAAGCCTCCGTTGGACCAACATACTGTATCTCCACCTGGCTTTATTTGATTATTATGAGTGACAGTAATCACAGTAATCCCTAAACGACCCATTTGCCGCGGCCGAGTGGGTTTTATAACTTATCACTGCTTTATGTTCTTCTGCTTCATTTTTTACACTATTAATATAATGGTGTTGCACTTTAAACGAATGGAACGAATTTCCATAAACTTCTTTCGGAAGGAGTTCTATGTAGGTGCTAATAGTTTAATGTTGTGTTTAGTTGGACACTCTCAGCATAATAATATAATAGATATCATCCGGTGTCATTTTACTAAATATCTAATTGTAAATTATAGCTCATTTAAAATCCCACGTAATTCTTCACCTGACCGCATCATTGTAGAACAAACCATCATCCATCACGATATTTTTTCCCTTTTTTGACACGTCCTTACCTTCGATCCACGTGCCGATCCCGGCACGTGCACGGCCACATTAGACTCCGTGATGATCACTGATCAAAGTACGGTAGGAAAGTCACAAGACAAACTCGTAGAAATGCCTCGTCCTCTACAATTCAGCATCCCGTGCCGAACGGGTGCGATTTGCAGCAAAGAGATGCACCACAAACGACACATCTGTACCAATAGAGAGGTCAAACACGCATGGCGTTGGGGGCTGACCGTGAAGCCGATTGCTTTTGCGCTTTATTCCATGCATTCTATAATCCCGTGGTGGCTGGATGCAGCGTTTACATTTCGCTGTGTTTTACTCGCCGTTTACAAGCTACCAATGTGCGCCAATAAATATCTTCGCTACCAAATCGATGACAATTGAACAATGAGATCTCGCCATTCCGTCCGACGAAAATCCACGAATGCCTTGTTCTGGAGGCTCGCACGACACGGCGCATGCAAATAGAATTTCGATATTTGAATTTCGAATTCTTGCGAGAAGAATCCAAAAATCAGCACCGTCCTTACAATGCGCTTTCGACGCTGAAACAAAGCAGCCTTGTCGCTGCACGTTTTTCGGACAGCTGGTATCTGGAAGAACTTTGCGAATGGGCAGAAGTTTTCATTCGAATACCGAACGCATTGCATTGTCAGCCATTCCGCAAATTTCGCATGAATACTAATTACATTAAGAACATAAAAAAAAAACATTAAACGATACGAAAAGTGTGGGAAATTAATTTCACTTGAGCTTGCTAACTTGGTTCTTGAATCGATTCTAGTAACCAACGACGAGATTTCATGCAGTACATTCGAAGACGCCCTCAACGCATCGGCTGTCGAGGGAAATATTCTAAACAATAGTAATAAAAATGAAACCGCATACTTGTGCCAATTAGCAGCTTGATATGAGTAATGGGTATGAAATCGGTCGTAGCATGCGAGTGGTAGGTGGGTGGACGGCGACTGCAGAGAAGTGTCTAGCGTCGTGTACGATCGAGCGCTGGACACTGGCTAACGAACACTGCCTGCCATTACAGCAGATCGTGTACTAGTGCAATCGGACCCCACCTGGGCCTGCCTGTCGCTATTCGCTTGGTCCCTCCGGCTTGATCGCAGTGAGAGTTTTGCTCCAGATTCCTCCGATGATTGATATTATCGCGATCGGCGTCCAGAGATCGCAACCAGCCAATCATCTGTATCAATATAGTTGGCCAATTAAGCAACATGACATAGAGTTTGTATGCGAAATTTGCGTCATACGTGATTGACGATTAAGTTTGAGCTATTAGAAAATTATACTTTTATTTGCATAGATGATGGGTCAATTTTGCACGGAAAAAGTGTGCGTGTGGCGACGTGGTCAGACGGAAAGTTTTTGCACACGTCAGGCAAAAAGGGCTCGGTTTTGTGACGATCTACTCTCAGACCATTGACTCGAGAAGCCTGAGTGCACGCAGTTAGCTACTGCTAAGATCGTTTTCGATTTTTCGTTCCATTTACGTTTCGAATATTAATAGGTTCTGACTGATTTAGATTTAAGTTTGACGTCTTTTATAAATTGATTGCGAGAGAAATTTTACCGGCAAATTATAGGAAGAGGCTTAAGACAAGAAGTTATGTCCAAGAGAAAAAATGTAGCTTTCATTAATTAATACAATACCTACAATATCAACGAACATGACAACCCGTTTGAAATATCAGTATCTACTCGTTTATCCAGCTTGGCGAAATGCACTCACGAAACAATTCAAATTAATTTCCATGCTTCATCATTTATGCACGGTGTCGCCCATAGATAATGAAAAATATAGTGACACTTTTGAGCCATTACAATAATTCTCATCAACTAAACGTCCATGTTCTATTATTTTTAATTAGTTTCACCGTTGTTAACCACGAAGAAACATCTACAAACAGCCACTCCTCTCGCGATGCTAAATAATTTGATGGCTTGTATTGCATAAAAAACGTATAAATTGAAATATTTAAATATATGGACAAACATTCTAAATTACAATCTTTTGCTATAACCAGGTGCTAAAAACTAGTGCATCGTTTAGCCGTGCGTTTAAACAGCGTTTAACAACAATTTGAGTACGTGTTATTAATACAATTACGTGTGCTTGCGGCTGTGGCTGTTTCAGAGGAATAGTGAAAAACTTTGCTGCTTTAATTCCCTTTTAAATGACTTATTACCGCGGCGTGCGTCCAAGAGTTTCCCGAATTCCATGTCTTGAAATTTCATGCCTTGACAAGATTCCAAGCGGCTGCTCCGCTTCCAGAACTTGTTAAATAGGCTGATAAGCACAATTTATTCTCGGGGTGAAACTCAATGCGAGTAAGCCGAGAGGAATTTTAGTTCTGCTTCAGTTGTTCCATTAGATGACAAGAGCACTTTCTACTAGTCTACACCGACACCGGATCAGGAAGACAATACAGCTTTTCGATACAGGCACAAGTCCGAGAACGTGGATGTGTGCCACAATTCGTGTTTTATTACACTTCGCCAATAAATACCTCGGTCCAATTGCCAACTGAGAAATGCCTGGACATCTACCTGGTCTCGTCGTGTGAATGATGAACACACGCCTGATTCACAGGCAATTAACGCGAATTAGTCATTTTGAGTCGTGTATGGCTCTAAGTAATGGCACACACGTGAGGAATTACTGTCAAACTCGATGGGCCTAAAATTATAGCATAGCACAACACAGCGAAAACTAAAATGTCAAAATTAATTACACAATTTGTCTATGCTCTTATGATACTGTTAATATTTTTAATTACACGTTACCGTTTAATTATAGGTAGAAATATTGAATGTATGATAAAAAAACAGTTCGGATTAATAATTATTAGTATGTGACTGAAATATAATGACCTCCATGCTAGGCGGTCCTATTTTATTTTCAATTTTGCTCTCAGCTCTACGCCAAAAACGCGTGCAAAGAGTTTCGTAAAACTGGACCACTGACCACGCATGAATGTTTTCCATCGTTCATGGAACTGCAAGTAGCATGTTGTTCCTGCACAGTCTCGTTTCTCCGCCGGGCTCTTGCATGGTAGGCCAGCGCCCTCGTGATTGCCGTTCTCGGATCTTCGGCGATCTGCATCGCCTCCTAATTATCTGCAGCGCGTCTGCCGTCCGTCGTGTCAACGACGTCCACCCACGCCGATCCGACCAGCGCTCGGCACACTCCTCAGCCCTCGTGCTACGTGCGCACGGCACGGCACGGCACGGCACGGCTTTCTCATGTCCCACCTAGAACAAAATCCCGTGCCAAACTAGGCTTAATTAGTGACCCTGGTGAATTATCTTGTCACAGATATCAACGATGTCGCGGTTTAAACTCGCGGTTATCACGAATTCCACGTTGCCGTGATTACGAGCTAAAACAAACCTCATTTCTTTTGAATAGTAGGAGAATCACTCTCGACTTCAATATGACCTGTGAATGTATTCGAGCTGGCTCGGTGAGAATGCATTAGCCTCGATGTTTGGAATTCGAAAAAACATTGCGTTGGTCATGTGGCCGACCACCAACAGTTAAATAGCTTGCAATTACGCCGTACGTTTTATAACTGCGTGATATTTAGCGCTGCGATTGTGCAAGTGAAGTTTCGTTGGCATCGCAATTCGTGGCGATGAGCAGAAATGCTCGCGATCCTCTCGGCACTTGGCCTGCATTATCGAAAGCTATTTGAGCCGACCCGCGCCGCTCCTATACGGCTTATTTGGCACCACGAGGACAAAACTGTTTGTTATATGTACATTTGCAATTTACATTCGCACCGGAATAATATCTTCCACTTCTGCTTGAGATGTCTTCGAGATAAAATCAACGCATTTGGCAAAGAATACCAACGCTACACATGTAGGCATACTGCATTGAGTTACAACTGGTCCACAGACGAGTTTAAGTTTAGATTTAATTGCCAATTCCAATTATCTCGACGTAATGAGTCTACCTGTGGTCAATTACGAGCGAAAATGCGAACTCAATTACATTTTAAAAGTGAGACAACCTCCGCGTTTACGTAACAAAATAAATGTTCCTCGGGAACAGCTTAATCAATAAATCGACATAAATAGATGCAGATTTCGACGATACGATACTTCTTCTAATCTATACCAATCGTGTACGGGATAGTTTGAAACCTGATTTCTGATCAATTTCACCGTCACTTTGCGCATAATGGATGTGTGCCCGCGCGCGCAATTTCCAATTGTACGCTGCCTGGCGAGTGCAGCTTGTACATCGAATGAGCTGCAGAATGGCCAGGAGCGATGTTCGCCCAGCAAATCGCGCTATCAATAAACCAGACAATGTTATCAATTACTTTCTGTGAGACCACTTTCATGTTTGGGATGTAATGCAACGTTACGTACGTACGTACACTCTCGGTGTTCGAGGTACATATCGCTGCACCTTGCATCGGCCATGCACTTGCATTGGCGTGCGCGAATCGATCGCAAAGGCGTCTGCAAAAATGCACAGCGTGTTGCACACATTTTTAGGACTAGTAGCTTACAAATAAAACTGATATGTAAATAAATTAGAAATTACATGATTCAAATTCTGTGTCGAGCGGCTAGTCAGTTTCATGCAATTTATGAATAGTCAATAACTCTGCGTTATATTTTAATATAATAATTCATAACGTAGCTTGATATGCTCTTACGGATATTTAAAATGAGAAACGGTCATTTTATGAAAGTTGTTGAGCTGAAATCACTAGCTTCAAAAGATGATACAATTAACATGTCCAATTGTTGGGAGATTATCGTTTAAATGGAGCGGTAATGGTTGTTGGATTTGTTAGAGTAATCTATAAGATAGTGCCCGTTAAAAATAAGCTATTCAGGTGAGAAATATATAAAGCGCGCTTGCTCCAAGTCATTTCTTAGTCGGTCTCAACAAGAGTCGTGTGGCAAAAGAGGATCTAAATTACTATAATCTAATCTAACTGCATGAAAGTCAGGCATTGACATAATTAATTCGATTTGCCACGTTTTGCAAACCATGAAAGTCAACACAACAATATTAGAAGAGAACTCGTTTACACGAGACCTTAGGAGCGGACGATATGCATTTTCGCTACAGCTTTACATGTTTGCAAGTATTTATGCAGAAGGCATCTACACCGCATATATACATAGCCATGTAGCGAGATTATATGAAATCTTCGCTCTTTTACTCAATTAAAGCGTTAATAAATCTCAGCAGTGCATAAAGGCGGTGACGGTCTAATCGCTATTTTACTAAAGACTTGAACCACAATTTATCACATGGCAAAAGTTTGTGAATTATTGCGTTTCGCAAACGGAGTAAATAGAGGTGCACGATACATTCTTCAGGTGTTGTTCCATTTTAAAAAGTATACCCAATTTATAAATGATATCGCCAATTTGTCTTGCCTTTCTTTCCAATTAATCTGTCGGCTTACGTTTGGCGCTGGCGACCCGTCGCCAATGGTTCAAGTCTGAAGAAGATTTGCATTCGGCCTTTTGGCGGTATCAACGCGTATTTCCTAGTGTTTCGCTACAATTCTACCATGCGCTATTGTCCGTGCACCACGCAGATATTTCGCAGGCTAGCAACCATCAGTTCAGAAGAAGATGGATGGTCCACCGTGATCCTTAAATACGCGTCCATCAATTAACGGACTAGATTCGCGTTCGATCGAAATGTTTTCGAGTTTGAACTTTAATTAAAGTCGACTTCGGTCCGAGCATCTCGAGCGAGAGCAGCCTCTTATAAATTACACCGACTTGGAATGCGACGATACATTCTCTGGTAAACACCGTACTTATCAAAATTTTGCAATACCTTTTCCGAAATTAAGTCGATCGATGCCCCACATAAAATGCGTGGCCTCATTCAGCTTGAAAAGAAAAGTCTCCGTGTTACAGTTCACAGTGAAATTCTTCGAGTCCAAGCTGAACCTAATTTTTGGTTGTTCCGTTTACGTACACACATCTGACCGATTAGTGTTTCTCTAAATACGGATCGCTTGTGGCGATTGCATTCTCCGCTCCTCTATGCGATGCTGTTGCAAGTTCTGTAAGGATACTACTCCGTGGTGCTACGATATTATGTTCTCGCCGATAGCATCTCGCTGGCAAGCAGGCAGGCGGGCAGGCGGCATACCGTGGCACATCAAACGGCAGAGCATTAAATCGAAGACGTTGTCACCCTCTGCAACTCTTCTCGGCAAGCTCCCCGTGGTCAGGTTGGGTGGCCGGCACCCCAACGATTTATGACACTATTAGCTTATCTGCTGCGCAAGGTAGATATGTTGCACAGTAGGCAACATCAGTTTCACCAGCTATAGGATTGACGCCGAAACCGCTCATAATATTTTATAAATTAAGAAGGCAAAGCTTTTTTCTATGATGTCATTCTTTAGAAGTCGCCAAGTAATAAATATTTCGTTTTGTTTTATTCGCATCGTGCAGTGCACGAAGATGTTCTTGTACTTCTGAGGATAAAACATTCAACTGCGTATTTATATTTAAATAATGAAAGAAGCAGAAGAATATAGTAATTCTATGAGAAACTATAATTCAAAGCCATTTTTGTGAAGACGAACATAGTGCGAAATTGATTTACGAGTGTGAGAGTGAATGCGAACCGCCAGATTTCTATAAAAATGACCGGTAAGTTATTGTAGAGCTGGACCCGACTCAAGGGTTAAGTGTAACGTCGTGCACATATTTCAGTGCATGTGTGCGCGCATAAACGCATCACTCACAGTTCATGTTGAATGCACTTGTCTCACATTCACACATACAACATTTCAATTTTTAGAACATTATACGACCGTTTGACCGATGATCTGTTCAGTGTCTCAGGGGAAAGCAAAATTAATATCTACTGGTTAAAATATTTACTACCTTTCCGACTGAATATCGTGAATAATAGACGACTCAAATGCCGAGTGAAACGGAGTCAAAATAATATAAAGGTTATGAAATTAAATCGGTGCGTCGATGACATTATTTCACTTTTTTAAATCAATTCCTTGTGAAGCTCTTAGAAGCCGCTTTCTGAAAGTGGCCAAGAAGATTATTTTGAAAGCCGCGTGGCCCCTGGCCCGTCACCATCCCAAGCTATACCCATGGTTTTGTACCCAAGAATACGTGAGCGTACGTCTAAGCCGCCAGCATCCATTGGGCAATACTGTTAATTGCTTTCCGATTAACGCTGCCTGACAGGTAGAGGCGATTATCATAAAACTGATCGCGGCAAACAAAAGTTTCACTCACATCGATCTACAGGAACAAAATTGGACTGCCGAAAGATACCACGCCGTATCGCACTCACCGTGCGATGTCGTTCCTCATTTGCTCACCCTTCTTCTTGGCGCCACAAGCGATTCGCAGAAAACAGTTCAAAATGCTTTCAAATTGACGAGGTCATAATTCAGCTAGGAGACTCCACGAATATTTCAATGTGCACCTTTTAATACCCTTACTTAACAACAGAAGAGCACTTTTGCCCGCGGGCTCTGCCATTGGCCATGCAATTAATTCTCTATTACATGTTCACGATGATATTTTACACTCTTACACTTAGCTTAATTCAATATAAGTACAAAACGGAATACAAAGCACATACATGTCTGTCGAAGATTTCAGTTTAATAGCCCGCATGTAATTGATCACCGTGTAATGGATGTCGAAATGTCGTGTAATACACACTGGCATGTGTAACATAGCAAGACCAATCAACAATGATGATCAGCTTTTAATTAGGTCTATTGAAAACTAACACGTGTTTGGCCCTCTTCTGTAAGCCTTCTGATCAAAGGTTTGTAATTAGGCACATCACATGATAATGCGTTATCAATTCGTGAGGTCACTGGCCACTTAATTAAATCCTGCAATAATTTTGCATACTTTAAGATTCGTTTAATTAAATCAAAGCGAATTTATGGAGTTCGAATAGCTGCATCTTTATTATTATCGTACATTTTACTTCAAAGATCTTTCGCGCTCATTTCGTTCGTGTCGATATTTTATGGGAATATTTCGCACCAGGAACATAAAACAAAGATTCTTTATGGACCTGCATCTGGCCATAAGCGGAGATTGAGTGGCGATATCACTTTAGTACAGCTGACTATCAGGACGATCGCTCAGCGCTAACCTGACCTTCCATTTTAATTGGCTCCTATGTTTTGGTTGCAGCCAAGAGGCTGAAGAACGCGGTGTTTCTGGCCGGAGATGACCACAGGAAGGATCGCAAACCCAAATTATGTCTCGGATAACTAAGGAGGCTTTGCATCTCTTCTCCCACTGTTTTTTCCTCGACTAGGCATTCGATGTTAGTGAGAAGTGTGTTTTTTTAGAAGGGCTGGTCCTATGAGGGCATGGCAGGAGCCAACCGGTCAGGCAGGTCGTTATTTTCGACGCACGGCTCGCCGGCAAATAAGTCAATTATTGAACTAGTGAAACCCATCTTGCCCGCACGCAATCGCTCCGACGAGATAATATATTATCATGCCTAAATATCACTAGGCAGCTACACTTGACATAGCCACTCAATTACTGTTTGTTTACTTACATGCAATGTTAGATCTTGTGTCTCAAACTACCTTTCCGAGGAAAATTGCTGCAACGAAACGAAATCCTGTGGCGTTTTATTCAATTTTACGGAAGGAATATCATTATTTTAAGCTTTCGTAGCGTGCTGTCTGATCGTTAGTTACAATATGACGATTAAGTCGTTCTTTGAAACGAAAGAAATTGTAACTACATCGTCATTGTGGCTAATAAAATGAAGCCCACACTAAATGAATCTTTATCTATATCTACAAATACAAACACTTATAAAAAGCCCATGTGACACCGCATTATAAATCAGGCACGGTCGGTTCAAAGGTGGAGCCCGACGTGAGTAGCACGGATGCACGAAAGGCGCCGAAAGGACCCGAAGCGAGGTTTTATCGCCACGTCGGCAAGCTAAGCGAGGAGGTCTGAAGAAAGTTCAAAGGTCCGACGCGGCATGGCGTCGCGTCGGCGCACAACCAGCCTTGCTTGCGGCTTTCGTGGAAGTGCATAACTGATTACGCTGTCAAATATCTTATTAACAATATCACTGATTTCATTCGGTGGTTGGCGCTCGGCAGTTGACAGAAGTCTTGCGCTGTCACTTCTGTCAACAACCTCGAATCACTCATGTATTGTCTCGGGGCGCGGGAAATCAGTAAGAGTAATGAATGACGTCGGTGTTTTTTTGGTATTCAAAACAACATAGCGTAATCAATGTAATTAATTATGCTGACCAATTGGAAAAACACATCGATACATCATGATCACCAATAGAATCTCCGACAAATTTTTGCAATTTTTGTGGTTTTTTAAACAGAACATTCGTTGCACCAGATAATCATTTCTTGCACAGTGTCTTTTAATGGCACTTACAAGCATTTAATGACCTCTTAGCCAGACACACCCTAAATAATTGACTAGAAGATGATTCCACTGTCCATTTCGTAAGCGCACCACAGGTATGCAAATTCTCCCACACAGAAAATGTCTGATAATCGCTGCAATTTTGTGGTGAAGTAATGTACCGAAAAGCGGCGTAAGTGGCTGGCCATTATGTCCGCGTCTGGATTGAAGACGACTCAATAGAAAATCACTTGGAACTGTGCCTGCAGTGTTTGGAAAGAGTCGGCCTTTGATACCCAGAACTAATCATTCATAAACCGTTCGAACATTATCAGTGTAAATATCGGGCCCAATATTGTGATCATTTTCCTGCATGATTTTGTATTACACCGCCGCTGGGCCAATCACAACTATGGTATAAAAAGTGAAAACTGGTCCAGCATAATTATTAGATTTGAGTTCCAATTTTGATCGTCGCTCGTTCGTAAGTGCAAGAGAAAGGTGGTACCTACCTACCTACATGTGATGGCTGGAAGTTGCAAGGACAATATGATCTGAGATCGTTTCACGATAAGCATTAGAAGTAAGATGAGAAATTATGGCCGACTGATTGAGTTTCATCCGAGCTCCGTTCTAAGTACGATTTTAATCGTCACGTCTCTCTAATGTGTTTATTTTTTCTACTTCTGGATGTCAATATCTCTGAGATGTCAGAGCTTACTGTGTTTTGTCCAAGCGCACTGGAATCGTCCGTGGGCAGAGGCGTTACAGAGCAGAGGCGCTACAGGCTCTATTTCTTTTGCGCAAACAATTTTAATTTATCAGTGAGAAAAACCAACTGAAGACCGCAATGTTTTAGATTACAATCCGGCCAGATCTTCGTCAAGACATTGCCACCGGGGTGACAGCAAGGGCAATATTTGTGAGCTCACAATATTTCGGATTCTTTCGGCGGCCGCGACCTATCAATTCACCGCTAGCAAAAGGCTCACTGGTGATTGCATCTCGACGAAGTTATCAATCGAAGTTATCAATGAAGTGACGCTCAGTCACGGTATTTCAAACAGAACGATCAATCCAAATGACAAAAGCTGTCATTCAGCGGCTTTAGAATTATCTCATAATCTCGTGCGGATAAGATATAATATCTGGATCGAGTCTCGATCTTGGAACGTCAGCTTTGTCTGCCATATTGGCTGAACACCCTGTCAGCTCGTGCCAAATTAGATTCGGAGATGAAACTTAATATTAAAAGCTAATTAGTGTAATGGCGCGGACTGTCACTTGCTCTTAGGCGAGAGAGTTTGTTTTCACGGCCCGTCGGTGCACTGCAAACAAATTCAACATTAGAAATGGTGACGAGCTTTTACCGTGACAAGGAATACACTTTTAAAGCCAAATACACGGCTATTTATAATTTTAAGAATATTAAAATCACTTCGAAAATACCTGCTTACTGGAGGACCATCTAAT
>QKMV01001787.1:0-12063 GCA_003287335.1 Lednia tumana
GTGTGTGTGTGTGTGTGTGTGTGTGTGTGTGTGTGTGTGTGTGTGTGTGTGTGTGTGTGTGTGTGTGTGTGTGTAGCCCGTTGCTATGCAGAGCCGGCCATCGCAGCTAGCTGTAGCTTCATGCACAAAGAGCTTATGTAAACAGTCCCTACGATTTGCTTGCTTTTTTTTAAGAAGGGAGAAACGTTTTCACTATGTATATAGGGCTTGGCCGCCATGGAAGCAGTGTTGATAAGAAACTGGTTTATTAATCAATGCGGCAGGCTTTTGGGAGTTTAATTCTTGTTTTTCCAGATATGGTCACATACTCCGGCAAAAAAAAAACAGCCGTTTCCCGTTTGCTGCAGAGAAGCTACATATACAAAAAGCAGCGGATTTTAGCCTGAAATGCAACCGTAACATAGAATTTATCAAGTTCATTTCTTCACTCCTACCGTGATATCGGCCGATCCGATGTCTTTGCTGATGTCTTTACGGATACTGGCGTGCTGGAGAATGGCGTTTGTGCTCAAAGGCACGGTGGGGCTGGATATGTGTTTGGGCTCGGTTTCAGGTCAGAGGGTAGATTTCTTCGACCCCCGGTGCCCGAGTGTGAGGGTACAGCAAGCGCCCTTGTCTCGTGGAGACTTTGATGCTTCGTGTCAGCCAGTCGCCTGTGAAGCTTTAACGCTTTAAGCTGGCCCACCGTTGAGATGGGTGGCTCGCTCGCACGGAAGTTTATTGTGAAGTGGACGTTGAACTGAGGGAATTAAGAAACAAACCTGAAAATGTGTGTCCAGCTCTCCTACCCAGATATATGTATCAGATTAGGACATGCTTTTGATGATTCAAGCTTGACAATGTTCAAATTCCTTAAGTGCTCGTTGGAACGAACATATCATCTTAAATTTCAATTTCTACCATTCGTTATTTCGCATCCGTTAAAAAAATACGAAATTCCAAATCAAAGAGAAAATAGTGAAGACTGCAGATATTTCCCTTGGGTGATTTCACCTTCCCGTGTCTGCTGAAATTAACCAGCGAAAGCGATCAAAGTCGCGACCACTTCATCTGGAAGCTCACGTGTGAATCAGCTAAATTAAACTTGCATTACAAACGCGAATTGTGATATTCAATTTGCGGCACATTGTGCGTTGCTCGCTATATTATAGCATACATCAGCTGCTGGAGGCAAATAAACATGTTATTCGATTGAATCTTTCGTACACGAGAAGACGACTTGTTGTTCTTATTAGCAACGTCAGAAGCCATCTATATACATGAGAACTGCTGCTTAAGATAATGGAGCACATGGATGGCGCCGTCTCCGTCTAGTTCATGGGGAAGTTAATATTACAACAGACGGGGAATTCAATTAGACTTCGTTTTGATTGCATTCCCTATGGCGTGTTTTATGTATTAATGTACGAACTATAGTAATAACGATAAAACACAATACACCTACCTAGCATCTAAACGCGAATCTTGGGAAGGGATTGCGAAGCGGCGAAAATCCACGGGCAATAATAATGTACCTACTACTAAATTTCTCACAGTTGTTTGCAATTTCGCTGGAGCGCAATCTAACGACAAGCTGCGTGCGAAGGGTTGATTTTTAAATGAATTGCGTCTTAATTAGATGAGATGCCTTTGCCATGTGAAGAAGTTTCGTGTTTAATCTAGCCGAGAAAAGCTGAATTGATTTGGACGGCCGGCTTTTCCGACATTTCCATTCCTTTCCCACCGTTCCCGTAGCAGGCAGCTGGCTGGCGATTATCCTCACTAAACGTAGATTACCGCAAAGGGGTCCAGGAATTGGCTAGAGCGGGGTGTTTTATTCAAATTGCTCCCGCGAGAGGCGGTGGGGGTCCCTGGTATCGTGAATACAGCAACCGTTTGGCAAGGGGCGCCTGCACTAGGTACACACATGTACCGCGTGTGGTTTCATGGTGGTTCAGGGGGCACATTTATAACACGGTGTGCGTATGAGTGTAGTCTAATGGCACAGCGTGTGCACATATCACCCATTTCAATAAACGCTCTCATGAATTACGTTGGATAGAAGTTGCCACGGTATTGACATTTTGTTTTCATTTTCAATCTGGGCATGACCTTTTCTAGAACGGCCGGCGATCGGTAATAATAATCGGACAGACAGAAACGACCGGTTGCGTGTAGAAAGAGAAGGTTTGGCTTTTGACATTTGTCTGTGAGCGCGGACAAAAGTGCTTAAACGGTTTTAGCGCTGACCTTTTTGGGATTGGATTCAACGTCGCGGGGACCTTTCTGTTTTTTCTCGCCGATGATTTGGCGTGGAATGGAAAGGAATTCACCTTTGTGCGTGGGAGGCGTTATGATGTTCACGGCGCCGTGCCGGGTGGAAGTGTATTTTTAGTCCCTGAAGGCAGATGCACCCATCAAGTATATTATCTGGAGTCATTCGAAGCGGAACATCCGGATGGCCGGGGTTGGAGTTCAGCTTTCACACTTGAAGAGCCACGGCAGCCAGCTCGGGACTGTTTTTAGCACATTATTGAGATTCGCAGACAAGAGCGCGAATGCTGGTACCTTGCGATGAAAACGGCATTGTTTTTTACGTTCCCTTTGTAGAAAAAGTCCCGCGATATTACGGGAATATAGGAGAATATCAGATGACTCGTGAGTATGACCCGAGTACCACGGCAAGCTAAAATATCATATATTTTCAAAAATAATCCACCGAGAAAAATGTAATCCTTTCAATGAAATTTCTGCCTTTTCTGCGAATAAAATTCGCTTCAGACAATTATTTTCAGTATCCATCTCCGCGAAGATCGAGCGAAGTTGCAGTCCCGTGTAATGAACGCTACCTTTCACCTGGATTTGATCTGATAAGCCGCGGTGATGCGACCCGGTGAAGGAGACGCTACGTAGCGAGCGAACTTTTGGAATCGAGTTGGGATCGTGTTTGTGTTCGCGTCATTTCCACTGCCACCTCGAGCCGTCACAAGGCGTGTCACGGCACAGCACTTGCTCTTATTACACCCGCGAGTCCTGCCTTAGTTCGTCGTTCACTGTTCGTTCTTCGGTTGTTCGTCGGTTGTGCGCCAGCCTCCATTACCTAATAACAAGATTTGTTTCCATGTACTCAGTGTGCCTTCCGTAATCAGACGTTCCTAAAAAACAACACGACGGATAAACCGCGGCTAAATGTGGTAATGAGCACCGATCCTAAAGTAATTACTTCGCCGAGCTTTCAGAGTTTTATTATGGTTTTATTCAAACACATCGCGTTAAATACGCTGGGAATCGCTAAAAAGAAACTTCCAATTTATTCGTGTTTTCATACGTTTTATGCAAGCTTTTTTTAATTTTCTGATTTTTTACTTTAATTAAATTTACCAGCCGAATAAACGAACGTGTAATGATTTCGTTCGTGATACAAAAGAAACACTTCATGTAGGTATGGAAACCAAATTTTGCGGCTGTTGTTTTGGCACTGAAAGAGGTCCCAGTTTGACAAGGACAGGGACAACCCCAAGACCACTCCTTCAATAAAAGCGCACATATAGAGTAGATTCATTTCCCTTCCGCTCAAGTCCCTTCGCTGCAGCCAGCGGCGCGCGCTATCTGTGGACGAGACATCATTTATAACACTTGCTTTCATCCCCCCATGCATCGTGAGTCGTGACTCTTTGCGTTCAGACACCCAGACTGTCACCTCGGCCGGGTCGCAAAATCGCCAATTTGTATCGCACGCTGAATATGGAAATTGAAAGCGAACGGCAGTTTTGCACCACAAGTAAGACGCACCACGGCGAATGGTAATTCCCACCGAGCGCGGAGTCGCTAGGTTCGACCACGCCGTTTTAGACGACGACGACGACGACGACGACGACGACGACGACGACGACGACGACGACGACCACGCTATACGTGGGGATGGGGTGGGGCGAAAGCTTGCGCCAAGACGACGCGGTCGACGACGACGCGCCGTCAGCAAGTCGGTCATTATTGCTCTTGGCTTTTTTATCAACCCTCCACCCCTACCATTTTACTCGACTACTGTCTCTGAACCTAGATGCACAAATTACAATCCCATTCACAAATCCCTGAACAGGGAGTCTCTGGAATGCTGCGAGTTATTTTTCTTAATTTTCTTTCATCGCTTTCGTTAATGACGCGATGCTTGACTAGACTAAGGAAGTGGGTAACGTAACCAGATAACCATTTACTTTATGAGTTAGCGGCTGCAGGTTACACGTTCGTTTCGTGAAAAGATGTCGCTATCCGATTGCTCGATACCTTGTTGCGAGAAGGGGTATTCCATTTGATGATTGGAACTGTAAAAATGACGATCCCTCGAAGCTAAGCAAACATTGTTTAAAAAACCCGGATAATACTACATACGAGTTCAAATAATCAGCCAAATGAGATTTTATTGCGTTTTATAACGGTTTAAATTAAAAACTTGACTGCGTTGTTTCGGGATGAACTCGCATGACTTTTATTTTCAGATTTTAATTTTTCTAACACCAAAATTGAAAGCCAAAAATGAGCGCACGCAGAAGGATACGCACGCACAAAGTATACACACTTGCAAATATCAAATTTTCTTCGTTGCAAAGCGCATTCAATTCTGCTTTCATTGATATCTTTTGGAAGTCCCAGAACAATTCGGTGTGCTCTAAAGAACGTGTTTTCCACAAAGAGATTTATCTCTCGGCTGGGGCCCATCTGTATATCAGATCTACTCCGTTTCAAAAGTAAGCTTAGGTAATTTAAACAAAAATTGTGTGTGTTTGCAGTTGCCATTTAGATGGCGCTCTTACTCCATAACAAATATTTTATAAAAGAATGAAGCAAAGATAATTATCAAATTCAAATTTTAAATTAAATGCACCTCAAGGGCGCGCCGTACAAAGTGCTGTAAGAAAAATGTGGCGCGTCGATGTAATTGTTGGAAGAAAATAGCCAGACAAAGCTGCGGAAAAGCCTTTCTCATATTTTCCCCGCACCGTGCCGTGAAAGGAACCTTAAGCAGCAGCCCCGGCGTTAATTAGGTGATTTATTTCGCGCTGTTTCATCGCTAAGCGTGCCTCCAACTTTTTTTGTTTAGTTTTAAAGAAAACGGCGAGCAATATTTTTTCCTCCGTTGGCTTTTTCCCTCAACTTCCTCTTTCTTCGTGACTTTATCCGTCGCATACAATCGAGGCTCCTTTTTGTTATTTTTTACCCAAAGCCACTATGAATTTTAACAAATATGTATCCGCGCCACTTGAATAATTGAACAGGGTTTTAATAAAATCCCTTCTCCCTTTTCGCCGTTGCAGGAGTGCAACACGTGGACGAAGTGGTGACTGCCGACAACTACAGCTCGTTCCCGTACTTCGACTTCAACGTTGCCCGCAACGTGACGACCGCCGTCGGCCAAACGGCGTTCCTGCACTGCCGCGTCGAACAGCTGGGGGACAAGGGGGTGAGTCACCCCTATCCGGGAACATCGCACACACACACACACACACACACACACACCCACACACCCAGACACACACCTAAACAAGCTCATACACACTCACACGCTGGGTCACTGGACCATAGCGCAAGCTGACGCAATACAGTACAAGTTAGCCTGACCTGCCTCCGTTCCTCTGAATAGGCTTTCTTCCTCTCTCAGCCGTTATTCTTCTGGCTATTTCTTATCAAGTTTCTACTCTAGTCGTATTCCCAAGGCTTCATGACAAAACCCTGAAGACTGTGTTCTTCAAAGCTTTCCACCCTAACCAGAGTTCCTAGTCTTTTGTTGCATATGTGTTTGCACAAACCTTGGAGACTACTTACTACTAACCATTTAAAAATCGACGAAGATTTTTTTGTTATTTAATTATCTGTGTAGGTTAACAAAGAATTTTGTTTGTACATTGTCACAATTTGCCATTGACATATTTTATTATTGTGCCTATAGAAAGCTTATAGAAAGTCTCTAGGGTAAAACTCTTATACTAATAACCCGTTGAATATCTCACTTTCGTTATCCAACTGGCTAGCTACCCATAAATCATACAATGAGTATGTGTATCCCTCGCTCGAGCAAGAAGTCGATACGACTTGAGACGTAGATAGGGTTGTGGCGATGTGGTTGGGAGAAGTCTACACCATACGAAGTCAGGTTGATGTGACATGCACATTGCTCCGCGCATCGTAGGGCACATGCCACCACAACAAAAGTTGGAACAGCCGTGAGCGTTGTTGTCGTGGGCCGCGATCAGCTAGCGCTGAATGCATGGACGAACGGTTTCGTTTTTACGGCCGATGGTTTAAGCGTGTTCAATATCTTTACACCGTCTATGTAGGTTATAGTTTTTGGCAATTTGCGCTCTGTTTTGGGAGTCATTTGGCCCTAAATATAGCCGTGTCGCCTCTCGTAGTGTCGACCATGTGTATATGGCCTTGAATGTGGCAATGAATATGACGCCGTTAGACGCACCACGCCCCGTTTTGGACCAAAGTATGCTCAAAATCAGATCGCAGCCCGTAGCGAACACTGAACCATGTCGATGAATTTTCTTTTAGGATTAGTGTCATGTTGGTAAATCACAGTTCTTGTACGAACCATTCGGTCGGAAGGAACGTAATCGCGTTGACACACCGATAGGATCGCAGCGAGTAGTGTGTGGTGGGAAGAAATCCATCTTTCATTAATTCCATTCACCCCGCGACGACGCGATTGACTCTAGAGGAGACTTTTCCTGATGATGCGATTATCCGGCGCGGCCAGGCGGAAACCCCATCGGGAAAATGGCTCTTAGGATTCGTTTAACGCAAATGAGCGATTTCACTTTCGAGATAGTAATATTCTTCGCGTGTTTTGGTGGCGTTGGTGGTGGGGAGGGACGGGGGGAGGGGGAGGTCTGTCTGTCGAATCTCATCATCGCGGTCTCGGGGATTTCATCTTCGTTTTCCGATTTCCCGCAGCACGCCTGATTACTATCGCGTACGCGAAACGAGTTCGCGCGCAACGTCAGAATCGAACCCGTACCTCACCGCCGGAAAAGTGTTCTATTGGTAGCAGTCATTTATACCCCGTTCACGTGTTTTACTCTTCATGTTGAGACATTGTGTCAAACTCTAAGACATATTGTATTAACTTGCGTCTGCAGTCAGAATTAATGATTAGTCTAAACTAAGCGATTGGAAACACGAAATCCATAACGCAGCGTCAAATCGTCGATTGAGCTAACAGTGAGTCAGCTACATCTACATCGGGACTTGGAAACTTCTCACTTGTTTCAATTAATATGACTTACATCATTGAGGCACCGAAGCGCAGACATTTGTAACTTGTAAGTGATAAGTTCGGATCGGCCCGTGATGATCTGCAATAGCTTGCAACTACTTGCGAATGCGGCATTGCGTCCACGTTACTCATCGATCACCCCCAGTTCGAGAGCGAACTCCTAATGCAAAGCAGAGCACGCTTCTATGGGAATATAATGTTTCAGCAGCCAACTTTACGTCAGTCCATTAAGCCTAGACATAATAACTTACAAACACTGCCCGAAACTGGCCGGCTGCTACTGCTACTGCTACTGCGACTGGTGTGAGATTACTGTGAACTTGTTGAGGTCTAATCTTGCGGCAATGTCTCACAACAGATTCAAAACGGTGCGGCACGTATAACTTTGCAAGCTGGTAATTGGTTAATTTATGCCGTTATTCATTCGTCTCGCTGGAACGGCGCGCGTCAATCGCGTTCCGCGCTCCTTGGAGCAAATGTCCCGTTAGACTGAGTAAATTCATTTTTCAGCCAATGATTTTACACTTTTCGCTGTTTTATTTTCTCACATTTATTCTGACGAAGCTCGACGTGACTTCACGTAGACAGACTAGAGCGCGATAAAACGAGTGCGCATCGATGCTAGTTATCAGGGCGACCTGGACTGGAACAGATGCACCTGATGTTGCATTCCATCGGGGCAACAAAATAGATCAAAACGAAATAGGGACCCCTAATAGGTTGGGCCTAGTGAGAGTTGATGTGCACTCGTTTTATCGCGCATTAGTCGATCGGTGTGACGTCACGTCACGTCACATCACGAAATAGGTTTAAGGTGTTAAGGTGTGAGTCGGAATATGTGTTTTGGAACTGTAGTCGTTACCTAATGCGAGTGCACCCTAAGTCGCTTGGTGATAGTCAGTAAGGCCACTGGTTCCCAAGTAACTTCGAGAGCACTCACACTTAGTAATGCCACGTAAGCGATGCTTAGAAGTGCACTACCTCTCGAGTGCACCCTTAGTTGCTTGATGACAACATGTGAGATAACTGATTCCCAATACACTTCGAACGCACTAACAGAATTTTCGTGAGCATGTCTTTACATTAGGTGGCAAGTAAATATATCTACCACAAAATAGCCTCACAGTTTTCGCACCCCTGAGCACTAACATGTAAATTTGATACATTTACCTAAAAATTAAAACGTTAGTTTGAGTTCCACTTACAAGGCTCTCTGAATAGTACTAGTTCCGGTGATCTTGTGCTTTTCAATACGTGGTAAACCGAAAACCAGCGACGTGGAACTTTTATAAAAAAAAAATCTAGGTTCGCATTTCCTAGATCATCATATCCACCACAGCCCGAGGTTTAATACGCTGTGATTCCCTGTTCCTGAAATTTGCACTGCGAAATTTCCCAGCGTTATTTCACCAACTTAGACGTTTAGTCAATCAGGCGCGAGATGGTATTTACTTTGTTGCTATTTGACATCCCTGGCGGACTGGACATCCAAGATAACGAACCCCCTTTGCTTTACAGTTTTCCAGGATCACCGAGTAGCCATGAGCAAGTCATGTATTAGCATGTGAAGCAAGCTCGCGGAAAGCATTGTTATTATTCGCATCCATTCCGCTGTAACTCAATCTAACTCGTCTTGCTTGTCGCAATTAGCAGCATCCTAGGTGAACCGATCGTACACAGATACGCGTGTAATTCGATTAGCCTCGACGTTCGCGGGAGTAAACTCAGTATACCCGCCCATTGCCTGCAGCTAAGTGAAACCTGGAAGACGTAGGTATTCACTATGTACGTGTATGTACTCGAGCAGGCGGCGTGGCTTCTCGAACGAGACACCCCTCGTTCAGGCCCACTTGCTCCACTAATAATGATATTATCCGCGGAAGACAATACCTCTCGAGACGTAAGCAGGTACTTGGCCGATTATCATTGAGACTTTGGTATAGACGTAGACAAAGACAAGACAAGCGTAATGCAGTTATATCTTAGTTCACTTTTATTCCATATAGTACACGTAATGTACATGTACAACACCCTCAACTGAGAGTGTTATGGTAGTGTGTCTTTGTAGTGTGTCTCGAGGAGGAATTGTATAACAAACGAGCTATGCGAACACTGGTTTTAGCGCGCGGGCCTAGATAACTGAGGTATCCCGCGTGGATTCCAGAAACGGAAGTTACAGGTTTAGAGCGATATTCGCCGTTGATTGGTTCCGGCTTTAAGGGTCCGTCCAGTGTTCAATCATGCGAGTTGATGGGTCAACGGGGAGCACTCGCTCCGGCTCCCTGCCAGGGTAAAATCGGAGTAAGTAGGTTACTGCTCATGCACGCTTGCATGCAGTATTGAAAGGTGTCGCGAAATCCAGCGGCTTTGCCTAGTGCCGGCTCATGAAAGCGATGACTGCACGTCGTGGAGTTGAAACTTTCGGAAGTTTCTCTTTGGCTGCCAAAGTCTTTTATGTAAGTAGTCGAGACATTAAACACAATAAGCTTTGGCAGGCGGGCCTTTGTGAAGAAAGATGGTATGAAATTTAATTAACTGTATAAATTTGCGATCTGCAAATAAGCGAGTCGATGTCATTGCAGCAATGCAAACAAGAGTAGCGGAGCGAGAGCAAGAGAGAGAGAGAGGTGAACGTGAAGAAGTTTGAGCTAGCTAAAAATGTTGCACGGAGAAAAAAGTATGGGCAGGTAATTAGCAAACTTAGCCGCAGCCCACAAGTGTCCCGATTTATGCGCTTCACTCTTCTTGTCTAGCTCCATTTCGCAATAAACTTATGTTGCTTCGTAAAACAAGTCAAATCCGAAATAAATTGTTTGCTCAAGTTTTCATAAAGTGCTCATGGCTCACGCGGGCTTCATCGTTCAAGACAAAAACCGGTAGATTCATTTTGTGAAAGACCTTTCCTCATAACCATCGTAAGAATTGCAGTCGCTTTTTGTTTAAGCTACTGGAGTTGGACAGCACATCAGATATCGGATATTCACTTTTTTTATTAAGATTCAAAGAAAATCTGGAAAAACGTTACACGTTTCCCCAAGAGGCGGTAGCCTAACTTTTCTTTGTGAATTTCCAATATTCCTTGGCTCAACCTTTTGAAGTTGAAAACATTAATTTGAACTTTAGCAGCTAAATAAAAATAATACAGAAAAGCGCAATCGAAAGAAAGATTGCGCCTCAATATATTTAGTAGACGTCGAGATGATTATGTATTATTTGACCCAATTTGATTTTCAAGAAACAATTTGCCCAGAAAAGTATACTATTCAAATTCTTGGAACGATTTATTTTTACATTTGTCATGACCTTTCTTCCCACATCCCACAGCCATAAAACACTGTCACACAAATTTATCGAAGTAAATTTTTATTGGCACCCTCCACAAAGTCAGTATTTCGCAACCATCGACCAGGCTTCTCACGCCTGCCTAATGCGTATTTTATTAACTCGTGTTCCATTACGGCCCGCCCGGTCGTCCGCACACACCGAGAGCAACGCCATGCATTATTTTTGACACTGAATTGTTGCGTCACATAATGAATGCATTAGCCGGGCGTGGGTTTGAGGCGTCCGGCGTTCGGCGTCCACATCGACGCCGCCGGGATAGTAAAACAATATTTTTATCTCTCTCTGGCACCCGGAGGCGCCAAACTTGCCATCATTTCTTAGTAGCCAGCGCTGTCCAGCGCTCCAGCCTATGCATTCAAGCGCTGAACCACAAACAAAAAAAGCTAATAACGAATTAGCACAGCATAGTTTTAATAAGAACGTCGCATAATTTAGTTTAACTCCCATCTAAGTTAGCGCGACAGCCACCCACTTAGAGCGCTGTTTGCAATGCAAATTGCTCATCTAATTGCCGATCCCTGGCGTCGCACGCGATCGAATTATTTCGCAGCTCGGTAGTGGCGCCACGCATGACGGTGCGTAGAGCATCTCACGCACCCAAATTCGTGCATAAAGCTACCACGCACGGTAGCCCGTTGGGTAGCGCGTCTCACTTGTAATCTGAAGGTGCCGGGCTCGATTCTGGTGACCGGCTATCCTGGTTGTGGGTTTTCGTGAGTTTCCACAACCATAGTCATATTCTGGGATAGTTTCTGTTCCACAAACGGAACGGACGTCTACTTACCAGTACCCTTTCCATTCCCGGTTACAAGCCGGTTACAACCCCGGTTACAAGCCGCAAGGCTAGGGATCTTGTGCGGGGCACACAGTATGTTTTAAAATGGCATTGTGTCCATCTTTACAAACGGATGCATGTAGCATGATACATCTCTGCACAGTTGCGTCATCACATCAAAGAAATGCGTGTCCCTTTCCCGTCCCCGCAAATGTGCGATGAAAGTAGGCAAAACTCCTATTTTAGGTTCCGTAGTTGCAAAAATCAAACTTGCCTGAGAAGTTCCTTTCGGCAATGCAACTTCCCGTGCGATACCTCATGGCTGCACGACATATCACTGTTAGAGACGAGCGCAAACGAAAAATGCCGCAAAGCAACGAAACATTCTAGTCCACATGGCCGTTTTTGCAAGGTCGTATGATCGTGCAGCTTGCTGGACGTGTGCCTACTTTACACACATGAGTCGATCACAAGAGGTGCCAGCCCGCGGTTTGAAACAAGGCAAGTGCTGCTCACGGTCATCGACGTGCCTCAACGTGAGGACCCCCGTTCGACGCCCGGCGCCGCTCACTTGTTGACAAGCCATGATTTGCCCTACGCATACCAAGCGCGTGTGCCTGAGGCGATTTGCATACATTATGGCTAGTCATCGGCCGGCGAATTGGTCAGAACTGCGATCAGTTTTTTC
>QKMV01001791.1:0-14836 GCA_003287335.1 Lednia tumana
GGGGCAGTTGTCAATACAGTGCGTCGTTAAACACCACTAAAAAAAAAAAAAAAAAAAATGAGTTTTTACGGGTTCTGGGTTCCAGTTGGTATCTCTAATTTGAATTAACGAGGTGACATTCAGCACAACGAGTACCTGTTGAAGACTCCTGCGAAAGAGTTGACAGTTTACATTTTAATAGAATACATGTATAATAATATTGTTATCATTCGTTTATTAACGACAAGTGTTCTTTGGACCTAAGCTTTAAATCAAATACCTTACTAGTTACCTAGTACGGTATTTGTTTAAATTTAGCTCCAATTAGGGACTATGCAAATGGCGCCTGCGGAATAAGCTCGAATAAGCACAAGCATATTTTTTGGAAAAGTTGAGAAAAATTCATAGCATGACAGCCTCCAGTGACTTAAATAATGCCCGATTGAAGTTAGAGCAATCATTAGGAGAAGAAAATAAATTGAAGTAAGTTTATATTTGCGTGCAAGCGGATTTAGATCAACCTTTTAAGTTTCACTAATGGCTTCACTTCCGAACATAACCTACGAACTTTGTTATGCTTTCAGATATTTTCATCTCCTCAAACAATGGTTCAAGATGAAGTCCACAAGAGAAGAGTTTTACGCCGAGTCAAGGAAACTGCTAAGCCAGGATCAAGTCAATCTTCACAACAACTTTTTGCTGAATCTTTTCAACATCTGTCAGTTCCCGATTACAAATCCTATACCACCGATTGCCAAGCCTGTCCTAGTAGTGCCACACAAAGCAAGCCCTTCAAGAGAGAAGGATAAAGAAAAGGAAAAGGCTAAGAAAGATAAAGTACGGCCACGCAAAAGGACGCGTTCCGATCGAGGTTTTGAGCCTACCGATCTGGCTGAGCTTGCTCGTCCATATATCTTTCCACCAAAAGAGATGAGGGAACCGCTACGTTTTCTGCATGAAGAATTCTTCCTCCCTGATGTGTCTTTCATTCTCGGCCGTATACTGCTCTGTGCGTGGGACCACGGTTTGGATGGAGGGAACGAAGCGGTGGCAGAGTATTTAGTGTCTGCCGTCCAACATTTCTTAAAAAATGTTCTCACTGCAATTTTCAGTCAAAGAAGTGGTTACAAAGTTAGAGAAGGTCGTTTTCAGCATGCCATGGGATCTTCCATGCCAAATCCTTGGCTGCTCAACGCGGCCGGGATAAAAGATTATGCAAAAGATTATGGTGCTACGGAGCTCGACGCTGAAACGGAAGAGTGCCAAGTTCCGAGTTCAAGGCCTGGTTATGAAGATATAGAGCAGAGAGTCGCATTTGAGCTTTCTTGCTTCTCCAAATCTACAGTAGTTAAGCCTCCAGTGTCGGTGTTTCATCTCTTGGAAACATTAGCAACGGAGCCAAGTGTCATTCCTTCACATCAAGTGTATGCGATTAATGTTGAGCGAATCTTTGCGCATCTCAATCACCCATCTCACGAGGAACTTTCCAAAGACAAATGAACTCTTTCAAGTGTCTTAATAATTTAATTATTGACCTATAAAGTATTCTATGTGGTACATGTTGGTGTGTGCATTTACAGATACATTGAAATAAAACATGAAATGGACGACTAGTGATCAAGGAATTCCAGAGTCAATCAACATTGGGGGACAATGCTTTTCTTACGGCGTTAAAAATCCCCCAATGTTGATCGCCTCTGGAACGCTAGTCGTCCATTATGTGAACACCAAACAAACAGATTACGGGCCAGTTTTTCAGTGGTCCGTTATATATTAACGGTCCGTTCGAAAAAGAATCAAGCCACCTGATTGGCTGTTGCCATGGTAATAACAAGTTAACGGACCACTGAAAAACTGGCCCTTAATGTATTATTGCTAGTAATGTGTAAGTCCAATTTGTGGGGAAAAATGGGAATGCTGAGTCCAAGGACTCGTGTTTCCGAAATAGGCTTGAGGCGATAAAATAAAGTAGGCAATAACGTTCCGTAAAGAATCCCTGCTTGATCACTGACACTGACAATGTCCAGTATAGATTTTTACAACAACAATGAAAATAATGCAATTTTTAAAAAAAAAATTGGCCAGGTCCAAGTAAAGATAGCAGGGACAGAAACCTTTTGCATTTATTAGTCTCGGTCCCACAATTTTGGTCTCAAGGGGTCTCGGTCTCAGTCTTTGATTTTTATAATTGGGGATCCCGTCCCAGAATTTTGGTTTCAAGAGATCCCAGTAATAAAAATGGATTTTCAGAGATTTCTGGTTCTAGTATCCATTGGGCATTCATGTTTACAAATTACACTAATATTGATTTCATATTAAAACATGACGTGGCCAGTAGGTAATATTGCGAAATCATTAGCGAACGTTTATCTTGTCTGTGCATTTCTATTTATTTAAAAACACTTAAAAAAGTTCAGTCCCAAGCTCACGTATCAGGTAAAAAATACAAGTCCTGGGCTCAAGCGACGAAAAATACAGGTCGTGGTCTTGGTAAAGAAATGGGGTTTGTTCGGGTTCGATATGCTTTCGGGTCTCAGATCCTGGCCCGGAAAGATAGTGTTTGAAACATAGAATAAGGCCATTTTATTATTTTATGTTAATCTATGGTTTGAAAGCATCACAAATAGGACACAATTGCCGATTAGTGTAAAAGTGCAGAGAGTTCACCTCCTCGTATTCATTAGAGTGGCTACCGAAAATTCTATAAAATTTGATTCACTCTCGTAAAAAACGATATTCCCCTTCCTCACAATAGCGATCTCGATTTCATGGCTTTCTTTGAGGATAGGCAATCCGGCATGCCTAGTTGAACGGTAGGTGGTCTACTCAAGAAATCGCAGGGCTGCCGAGCCGAGCATCTCTCGAGGTCACTTGGCGACCTTATCTCCCCCACTCTTTCGCTCGTCCGAAACTGACCTGTAAAATCGCAAACCGCTTAAATATGTCACAATTTTTAAAGTTGAATAACTTAATGATCTATAGTCAATTAAACCTCTAAATTGTTTCGTTTCACGCAACAGTGTTGCTTCTGCGGGAATTGAGCGCGAACCGTCGACCCTTATTGCTTGGTCTGGATATTTCCACCTTTTTTCTACTAAAAATTATCATTTTATTATCAATTACGATCACATTACATGAACTACAAAGTATGACCAGATTAAATCCCATGCAAATTACTTATAATTGCGAAGAGGCGGATGGGCTACGTTGAACGAACTCTTCCAAATATGATATTCCACTGACTGATGGCACCGGAAACAAAAAAAAAGTCAAGGGGACTCGCATCCTTTCTAGTCCACCCTTCCTGACCGGTGGTGGTCGACGAAATACCATCAGAAACACCATCTCTATAAAGGCAAATAACGGGGAAAAAAAGCTATTCTGAATCTACTAAACAGATCGTCTTCTCAATATGGAATTCTCTGCGTCGTCCCATTCACAAGCCGGGACATTGAGTGACGTCCCCGACTTCGCTAGACACAAGCCGCTGTAAAATATTTACATTGTGTGAAAATAATCCGCGTTCTCGGCGGCCAGGCCTGTTATCTGTTTCCATCCATCACTGCACACATGGTCGTCGGGGACCGAGATGGCATGTCTGAAGAGGCGGGCAGGCAGGCAGGCAGGCAGGCAAGCAGGCAGGCAGGCAGGCAGGCAGGGAAGCAGGGCGACATGACCGACCGGGTAAAGCCAACGAGGTCTGCACCTGCGACTAGATCGCCAGACGGCGGCCTGTCGGGGCCCGGTCGGCCTCTCCTTCGGCACTCGGCTTCGGCTTCCCGCTTGAGGCCACCTGTTGTCAACGGCGGCGGCGGCGACGGCGGCGGCGGCACGGCACCGCGCGACAGAGCTACGGGAGGTCCCACTTTACCCCTCGCTTCCCCATCTCGTGCCGTCCTCCCTCTCTTGCCGACCCTCACGCCGCGCCACGCAATGTGGGCCCCCTGTCGGTTAGCTCCCCCCAGCAGCGATATCCTCCGTGGCTCTTCACACCCAACCAATGAATGTTACCGGTTTTTTAACAACAAAAAGAATCCTCCTCGCTGCGGAGAGAGGGGACGATAGATAACTTGTCGGCGGCAGCGGCAACAGCAGCCGCGGACGGAACGGACGGAGATAGAGGCGTTATTCCGCCGTGGGAAGCAGTCGTGAACTAGAACCCGACCCGTTATCACAAAGCAGTCGCATTCAAGTCTGGTAGCATCGGGACAATAGCAAGGCTTCGCGTATGTGTGATATGTTAGATTGAGGGCGACGGATCATTTCGATAGCGGTAACTTCTGTGGATCGCTACGTCCGCGAAGTTTTCTTCCAAGTGTCGACGAGCCGCCGCGCGAAGATCGTGTCGGCAATTAGAGAGCGCGCCGCGAGACAGTGGGCCCATTATTCACGAGGCAATCAGCAGGGTGCACCAAGTGCACGACAAGGGTCAACCCGCGCGTACGCGACCACACAGTCTGCCCGTCGACGTCGACGTCAACGGTCAAAGCACGTACACACGGCCACCCCGACGCGCGACGGCCGAACAAAAGGTGAGCGCACGTCATAGTCGTCTGCTTTCGCACTCATCTCAGGTGTCAACTTGTCAGCGAGCACCATCCGTGTCGCCGCGCCGTGCTGCTCGAGGAATGGTATTGATGTCGGCGCGGAGTGCGGTGTGCGGAGTGTGGACTGACTGCCGATTGCTGGTAATTTCCCATGACTTTAGCATGCGAGGCGTGAAAGGGCGTCGCGCTGCGTCGCACCGCACGGCGCTGCGCGAGTCAGCGGTGAGCCAAAACTTGTGTGCAGCTGCAAATTGGTTGAATGCTAATCATTGTTACAATGTCATCGTCGTCGTCGTCGTCGTCGTCGTGCAGGCTGTTTGTTTAATGTTTTGACTCGGCATGTCAAATGGGGGCTCATTAATCTGAATCGTTCGTTCGTTGTCATCGTCATGTGCATTCGATTTCACGACATTCGGTCGTGCAGACGAAAGAGCGACGTCCTCGAGATTGGGGAATGTTTTTTGATGCCGATCTTCGTATTGCTTTAGCAGGCGAATGGTGGGAAATTTAAATGCGGTCGAAATGTCCTTTCTGTATCCAACCCGCGACGAGCCGAGCCTGAACAAAGGGACGGATGGGATGGCCCCCCCACATCGCGACATCTTTTATATATATATATATACACACACACACACACACACACATATATGTATACCCTGGCTAATGGACTTTCGGATACGGGATAATGTATTTATGTTTTATTATCTCGGTTTGGTTCCTACCTCCCTAAGTGGTAACATATTATTAGAAGACGTCCCCTGGTCTGGTCGGCAGCGATCTCCGCTGGAGCCTTTGCAGACCACTCTGTGCCCCTGGGAGAGCGGAGAGCGCAAAACGCGTCGGGTCGCGTCGCGTCGCGTCGCATTCAGGCCATGCCGTGTCACCATGCGCGAACGACGCATCCGGATGGATAGCAAAACCTCACGGCGACGAGGAGAAGACTAGAAGGCTAGAAGGCTACTTGCTGCTGCTGGCTGCTAGATTTGCGGTTTTGATTCTCACTTTGTGATTCAGACTTTGGTTTTCTCAGCTTGTGGTTAGTCGGTCCAATAATTCGAGGAATCCGCCTTTGCATGACCAGCTCCCGATTTGTGTGGGACTAAAAAAAAATCAACTCTTAATGAGTCTGCTAATATGGTCGTTCGATTAGCTGAAACTGAAAAGCGTATGACTGCAATTTGCAGAGACGTCTTACTGGCTTTTGCAAGCTGACATCACTACACTTACCGTCAAAAATGACAAGCGTAAATTTCGTGTCAGACCCGGTTAATTTGATTAAGGTCAGCGAGGCCCAACTCAACGCTTGAATGTGGCACCTCCACTGGAACGTCCGCACAAATATGTACGCGTCGCGCCTCGGTACGATCTATCTCCAAGTGATTGCTTGTTAATTACAATTTAAACATAGCCGATTTTAGAGACTAAACCGAGATTACGCAAGAACATGTCTAAGAATAGGTTCGGTTCGTGTCGTCGGGCCACGTGTATCGCGAGTCGTGATCTCTCCATTACTTGTTCCTGATCTTATTGACTCGATTATTAGCGAGTGGCGACGTAACATCTCGCCTCTCGCCGGGTGATTAGTCTGCCGACGTTCGGGGCGGCACGATTCCACACACACACACAGCAAACACACAGACAGGCACAGACTTTGACCATCGGCGATCGAAGAACAGCCAAGAAGAGCTACGGATCGATTTGTCAAACTTTCGGGATTTCGAGCTGTCGGGCTTTTCGGACTTATTGCTCCTATGACTGCAATTAAAAGATGACAAAAATCAAAGTTCATGGTAAAAACAAATCTCTGCGTCAAAAGTTCCCTCTTAAAATCCCTTTGTTCGTTCTGGAAAAAGCTCACATTTTCTCGGAGGATTGTTAGCAAAATTCACATTGGTTCAAGCCATTCAAGAGTTTTTCGAGTCGTCAGTAGTCATAACTTTCAGGCTGTTACGGGGTTTCGGAGCGGGCTTTGCATTTCGGGAAATGTTCGGGCCGGTCCATGAAAGTTCTTAGCCTTCTAGCCTCGGGCTGGGCCCCAAGCGGTCGGGCCGGGCGAGCATCATTATCCAAAGACCACTAGCCGATAGTAATCGAACCGAACACGCAAATTGTTCAGACTCGACGGATGCGTAATTGCTAGCTGGAGTCGTATTACTCATACTGTTGGCTCGATCGTCGATTGTAGGCAAAAGTGTAGGCGAACGCGCTGGCGGATCAGAGTGCAATCGTTGGAATAAAGGACATATAATTCCTATTTTCTATGGTACGATGCCAATTATGTATTATGCACGGGCCGGACGACGATCGGTTGCTAAACACTGCGCGGGGGGCCCTGATTATCAGACATGTGCCTCCGCTCCGACGCGAATTGCCTTGACATTTCCAAATGTATCGTGTAGCGAGGTAGGTAACAGTATTGCATTTCGTTTCATTTGACAAAGTTGTGATGCAGCGAGGCTGAGCTCGTGTTGTCACACCTCAAGACTGGCGAGCAGTCATTACCATGCTACGTAGTACGTACGGTACCACCATGTTACTGGTACCACGGGGCACGGTACATACCGTGCCGTCTGGGGACATCAATGTCAAGAATTGAAGTGGAACGTTTACATTTCGCGTTAGAAAACTGTTTCTGTCTGCATGGCAGTGCTTAATTTGTGGTGGTACGCAGTTATACGCCGTACCACTACCTTTTTTACGGCCTTAAATAAAAAAACGAGATTATTCTTTCAATACTACGGTAGAAACCCTGAATTTCTAATTTTACAAAGTTGCTTCTTTTTATTCCACAAAAATGTTGCAGCGGTTCTTTTTGCGTTAGTTGTGTCGAAGATTCTGGGCACTAGCCTCTATGGGTTCGGCGAAAGTCAAACAAAAATAAACCTTCCCTTGTGCTGCACCTCCATATTATTCGCGCAATCGAAACAATCGAGATCGAGATGCCGCCTCGCGTCCGAATTCTAATTCTTTGCATAATCTCGCAACAAATTAAATATCATACCAATTAACTGCGTAATAGTCACAGCAAACACACACACAATTAAAAAATATGCATTTTTGACTCAGTGCTCCATGTGTTGCTGCAACAGGTATTCAGTAGGTTATAGCCCTCCAGCCAAGCGTCATCGGCGAGAGGAAATTCTGTTCCATGCATGCGCGGTAAGTATTTCCGTGTGATCGTTATTAACTTATTATATTTCCGTTAAATCAAGTATTAAAACATGTTGTTCTGATGTTATTCTCAGGCACAAATTATATCTTCAACGCTTAGATTTGCTCCAAAAGTGACGTTGATTCCAAAAAATTGGGGGCTGCGCGTGCCCAATCCCCGTTTTACGTGTCTCTTTTCGACATTCGTTCCTTATATACATTTAAGCGTACTACCACCTTTCAATGCAAATTAAGCACTTCTTGTAATTTGTAATTAATCAGAACTCCACTCAGGCATAAAACAGCTGGAACGCTTTCGGCGGTCTCGCTTTCGGTCACGCCGATGCTGATACTGCACTTGGTTCTGCAGGATTGCACCAGACAAGAATACTAAATAGACAGGTACAGCTATCTCTCGGTAGGCAAAAAAATACTCAAAAGTGCATCATTCACGGTAGCTGGAGACAGATAAGCCAAAACCACGAGCAATTGCTTGAGACTTTGAGGGCAGTAGTTAGATAGCGTTTGGTGTTTTCTGTTTGGCGGGTTTGACGGGGCCTCGTTGGGCCGCAAGACAGTCATAACAGCGCGAACCATGAAACACCAAACGCCCAAATAGAGACCATACTGTGACTAGCCTAATCTAATTACTAAGAACCATCATAATTGAGTAGTTATTTGGAGCCCTAGTGGCTCTACCGCACATTATATCGCGTACATTGACAAATGTATATCTAATTGAACCTTCGTTCGTTGTCGACTGAACTGGGAAAAGTACGACCCACAAGGAGAGCCCCAGTGGAGCCCAATCAGTATTTTCTGATTTGCTGACCGTAAGATCCACCCCTGACGTAACGCTCGGAGACCGGAGTTCAATGTTTTCCGATCGCCATGGCGAAATTAACATCAATTAAATATTAACCCGCCGGCCGTCCAGCCAGAGATAACGATATTGAGTCTGTTATCAATGGAAAAATACGGACCAGACCGGTTTGCCGAGGATCACACGTCCAGAGGCGGCGACCTCTGACCCGCGCGTAGCAAAAGGACACAACGAACTGGAAATGTCCGGTTCTGTTGCCGTTGAACGAGTCGATCGGCGATAATTGGAAGACGATTTGTTAATAAACTTATCGGAATCAGCCGAGTTGGTTTAGTGCTCAAGATTCGGTCAGACTAGTCAGTTGCATTGCGACCGGTATTCATTCCGACTGATAGAGTTTGTCGAACTTTTCGTTATCACGCGGCGACAGAATGGGAGCCTCATTGCCTTATCGCAATGACTACAACAAAGGTACGGCACTTGCATTTTCCCCCATCCAATTCTATACACGCTTTTCCAACATCCTGGATCGAACTCAACGACGACGACGATGACGTCGACGACGACGACGAATATTACGGTCTTGTTTGCACTAAAACAAACCCGACCGACGCGAAACGAAGCCCGTTCCGTCACAGCACGGCCTTTGTGATCGCTTTCCGTGGTGTTCACCGACTCCCTCCGCGACCCAACAACCGCCCGCGGCAAGCATTAACGTTGGCCGGGCTGGGCTAGGCCAGGCTGGGCCGGGGCACCCTACCCTGTCCCTATCCATCCTCTACCCTCGTCACCCATATGCCTCGCGGTGGCTAATCGTCGGCCAGCAGACTTCCTTCTCTAGCACTGCTAGCACCCATCGCAGCACATGGCTATTGGGTCTAGTGTGTCTTTGTTTGTCTCTACCTGTTCTGTTCTGATCGCGCCGGTTGTTGTTTGCAGGTCTGTGGTGCCCGTATTTGAGCTGCGTCTTTCCGGACCGCGTTGCCATGGGGGAGATCACGGACGAGCGGCAGACGGCCTCGTCCCCCTTGGCTCAGGTACGTTACGTTCGTACGTCACGTGGTATGCTCGAGTGGAGGATGCCGATAAGGGCAGACAATGGACGAACGTGTCGCCGCCGATGGGCGGGTCAAACTACGCACGCACGCACGCCAGCACGCACGCAATCAAGTGGATGTGAGCGCGGCGTATAAGTTATCGAAAGCCGAATCACGGCATTTCGGCGATTCATGTATCCTTGGGTCTTGGATAACGAGAGAGATGCTTTTTGTGACATTCAAAGTTATCAAAGAGACCCTGGGAAGATAGATTTTGTTTTTATAAAATAAAAGCTTGTTTGTATTTCTTAGCTTCAAGCCCCTGATAAGATTATCTGACAAAATTCTTCAAACTGCGGCGATTCTTGCGATGCCGACAGAGTTCAACTTGATATTCCATTTCGATATTATTCACGTATCTCATCCCATGCATTGCAATTGAACGGTGCCGACTTTCTCCCCTTAAAAAAACACGAGTCGGCTCCGGCTGTGGTGTGGACATTGCCAAGACGTCTCCGTTTGTGTTTGCGCAGAGCGACAGCGAAGGCAGCACGTCGAGTTTTGACCTGGGACCGAGCGTGGCAGGACTGGCCATCACCGCCGCGGGCAGCGGCAGCGTCAAGGAGAGTCTCGTGAAATGCAGGTCGGTCTCTGTCCACCACACTTCCGTCCTCATGACACCCTCTTGATCAAAAATCTTACCAATAGACACCAGTCGAGTCGGCCATAAAGTCACTCCACTCCCATATCAGCTATATGGCCTACAAAGATACGATCCGAAATGTGCAAGTATGAAAAAAAACGACTGGACTTTTGGCGGAAAAAAGCTTGTCAGTATACCGTATGTCGTGTATGTTGGAATATTTCCTACTTGTAAATCGATCGGAATTTGAAACTCTGGAGTGACTTGTGGTGTCTCGAGTGAAACTGGTTTTCGCCGCTATCGAAGCAGGGGTCGCGACCCCGAGCTCGTGTTATCTTGCTCGGCTTTGGCTCATCGAATACTTTGGACTCTCTCCAGCCAGTGCAGTCTGTCGGTTATCATGTGGCCACATGTGCCTCCCGCAAAGCTGGACCCCCACGACCAACGGAGCCTAGCTGATAGCAACAAGCGGCAGTGTTTGATACTAAGCTAGTCGGCATTGCAAAACTGATATGGGATGGGAACATGTTATAGCCGAGGCACTACATTCGCATAAAAAAGAGCAGGAAATGAAGAAACAAACTAAATCTGACAATAATCGTTGGAGGCCATTGCCAATGATAACCAAGCTTTTGGGTGTAATTGGTACTGCTACATATTTTCGTTGCAGTGTTGGAGTATAGGTACATGTGTACGTGCATAGAGAGCCGGAATTCAAGTTGAGCAAAAGTTAGGTATACCTAGTGTTTCGAAAAAATCTATGATCAAAAGAAAATCAATAGGTACCAGACTTCCTAGTACCGTGTGATTACAAGTTTCAAAGAGAAAAAATACCAATGGCCATAAGGACTTAACATTGTTGACGGGAATGTGTAAATTGTTTCTACATAATATAAGGAATCACAGTTTAAATTCAAATTGTGATTTTCTGATTATAGGTAAAAGAAATATTTAGGTGGAACAAGATCCTAGGGATCACCGCGTTTTTTACTTGGGAGAAACAATTTTTTGTGGCAAATTTGAGTGAGCAAAAGATTGCCGATATAAAAACAAAGTTCACTAGGTTATCATTTTCCTTGTTCATCCATAAAACCTAAAGTGAACTATTTGATCTAGGACCGGTTTTTCTGTGGCCTGTTAAGAACCTGACGGTCTGTTAACTTGTTATTACCATGGCAACAGCCAATCAGATGCCTTGATTCTTTTTCTAACGGACCATTAAGATTTAACGGCCCACTGAAAAACTGGCCCTAAGTGGTGTTTAACGACGTTCTGTCTGTACAACTGTGGCACTAGGGCGTCGGTAGTCGAACACCCTTTGCCGATGTCTAACGGGCTATCATTTCCCCTGTTCAACCCTAAGACCTACAGAGAACGTACCCTTTGCTCACGTTGGCCGTGGTTGTTATGTTCAGATGGTCGGAGTGCGGCCTGTGGTTCGAGCACCTGGACCTGCTGGCGTCTCACGTGACCAGAGTGCATGCGCAGTCAGGGCACGCGGGGCTCTTCTACTGCGGGTGGGAGGGGTGCAGTCGCGGAGAGCGCGGTTTCAATGCCAGGTGAGGACAGCTTCCAGCCAATCGGCTTTCTGCTCGGGACGGGGAGTTGACAGAAGGGTGTGCAAATTATGGCGAAATGTGTCTCTCTCATGACATTTTATTTCATAACATATAAATAACATCAACTTGGCGTTAAAATACATAAACGCAAATAATTAGCATTGCTCCAGCCTAGTTTAACCACCTCGTCCACATGTAGTGATGATTAAATTGTTATTGCCATGGCAACAGTGGACAGTCAATCACAAGCAGGAAGTGTATTTCAATTTCATCCAGGATTATCTCTTTGTTATGTCAGAGTTCAATCATATTTGATCAAATTGGCTGTCAGTCAAATTATAATTTGAACTTTAAGCTAGACACATGTAGACTTCCGAAGAACAAGGTGTGTGCTTTAAACATTTTCAATGGATACACGATTTTCCTTGAGTTTCACAAACTCGGTTCCTTGCAAACGAAAGAAGCTTTCAAGTTTTTAAGTTAAGTTCAAATGGTAAAAGTGGACCTCTTATTTAGAGCAATACAATTTTCATCCACCGAGTATTTTCCAATTCCCTCGAAAAAGCAGTAAAAACCAAACCCCCGACACTTATAAATCACCACGTCACTAAAACGTCCTCGTTCATCTGCAGATACAAGATGCTCGTGCATGTGCGCACACACACCAACGAGAAGCCGCACCACTGCTTCAAGTGTGACAAGAGCTTCAGCCGAGCGGAGAATCTCAAGATCCACGCGCGTTCGCACACCGGGGAGCGCCCGTACGTGTGCCCCATAGCCGGATGCGGCAAAGCCTACTCAAACTCTTCGGATCGGTTCAAGCACACGAGGACCCATTCCATTGACAAGCCCTACATCTGCAAGGTACCCGGCTGCCCCAAGCGCTACACCGACCCCAGCTCCTTGCGCAAGCACGTCAAGACGTATCGGCATTACCCCGAAGATGACAAGCAGGAGCCTGCGGTAGGCGTCAGCGTGAGCAGGCTGGAAGCGCTGCTCGAGCGGGAACCCACGCCGCCAAAGGTATTGAAACGAGACAGCACCGGCGCTGCGAAAACCGGCATTACGGACAAATGTGATACGGCCGTCGGGAAAACCGCGAGCAAGGAGCTCTTCATGAACGGTCAGGGAACGCAGTACGATTTGTTTCGGTCGTGGCTGAATGCAGACCTGTCAGTTTTGTCGCGGTCGCTGCCTCTCGGACTTTCACTGTGGAATCATCCGCTGATTCAACAGGAAGATTACGTGAGGCCGAATATGAGGTACGAGGCGCAGGGCGTGAAACACAGTCGGATGGATTCGACGAGCAGTGATGATACCATCGACGGGAATGTTAAAGATCAGGAATGTCCGCTCGATCTTACGATACACAGAGCTAGTACGAGAACGTAGCTTGTGATTTGTTGCGATGGATGTTTTTGGTTTGAAGTGTTATGTTGTGTGTTGGAGTTTACCAATGAATTATGAGAATTTCAAATTCAAACGGACTTAGTGCCTTAACAAAAGACTGTTTACGAGGTGAAAAGAAAGTAAGAGGTGTTAAACTACTTTTCGTAATTGTAATGGCGGCATGCCGTCGATTGTTTTGATGGTACGTAATTAGCTTAATTATTTAAGAATTGGAAAACTGATTATTTATTTCGTGTAAAATTTTGTGCAATTTTGTTAATTAGTATTATTTCATGGTCTGATAAATACAAACATGTAGATTGAAAGGATAATTGTAATAAATTTTATCAAAAAATCAATTGTGTGGTAAATTATTTCTATCAAAAGTTTCACGTTTTACGAACAGGCGACACTGAGAAAAGCTTTGTAGTTGTTTACGTAGTAAAGTTTAAATCGACCGCACTCTCGAGCACTGAACACGCACGGAACGTCATTTTGCTTCACTTGGCGCTTCACTTACAGCACAATGTCTCTCAGCAGGTTGCCTGGATAGGCCCGTTTCTCTAAAATTGAAGCCAATATTATGTGTCCCGCACCAGGGCAACAATTTACCACCATTTTGCCACAATAAAAAATAAATAAATTGCAGGTATCAATGAGCCGCTAGCATTCCAGAGGCAATTAACGACGAGGGATTTTTAGAACCATGGGAAAAGCAGTGATCTCACAATGTAATTGACTGGAAAAGCATTATTCTACTCGGCCATTGACATCAAACTAATTTTCTAAATTTTCCTGTGGCTCTCAACAGAAGGTACATTAATTTGAATGAAATTAAACATATTACGCTTCAGATTGCTTTGGCCATGCATTTCTCATAGTGATATTCTTTTATTAAGTCTTTCTTGACTCTTGAATGGCAATTTTCAAAGTGGTTTATTATCTACTTCCTGGTCAAAAAAAACTACACTAAAAAATTGGCATCAATTTCAGTGCATTTCAGTGCTACGGCAGGGCTTTCCAGATGACCTACGTAGCCCATTGACTTGGTCTCGACGCAAAGGTCCTAGAGTCCCTGCAGCAAACGTAGCATGCCATCTTTGATGATCTGCAGGCTGGCCATGTCTGCCTGTATTGTGTCCACGAGATGCGACATGCCGTTCTGTTCGAGGAGCAGGAACTGTTTGATGTCGTTTTGAACGGCCGGGTCCATGGCGTACCGCTCCATCTGGATGTGCACGGACTCCTGCCGCTGCATGCGCATCTGCGAGAGCATCTCGTTCAGCCGGCCCTGCAAACACAAACACAACGGTCGATGTGAGTCAAGGATATTATCGAAGGGGCTGGAGAAAAAGAAATTTTAAGTAAGCAGCTTTAAAACTTATCGAACGGCTGCATCAGTCAAACTACTTATTTTTTTACTTCTCTATGGCTGCTATTTGGTCAAGAATGGTGGACCCTGATGTTTGAAAATGAGGATCCATTGTGTGATTTTTTATGACAGTTTTTTCAATTTTTTAATTTCTGAATGCATGTTTGTTTTTTCCTGTTTGTCTTCAGTGGCGAGGCGTCAGAGCATGCAACGCATGCAGTGCATGCCTTACAATTTCATGGCTTCCGTAAAATGAATGTAGGGAAAGTGGCTAGTCTTTACAAAAAAAATAAACAAAATCCCTTAATATTAGCTCGGTCTGCAGAGCTTCATTCTA
>QKMV01001792.1:0-14835 GCA_003287335.1 Lednia tumana
TTCCCGTTTCTTGCCTACACCAGTTGAATGCGTGTTTCATAGCAACCAGTCACATTGTTGGAGAAAAAAGAACTGGGCGATTGGAAAAAAAGCCACTTGTCATTTACAGAGGCAAAAACTGTTTTAATTTTCTTCGTTTTTAAATGGTAGTTATCTTTTGAAGTTTTGTAAGAAATACTACGCTCATCCAGCAACGCGTTAACATACAGCGTTACGGCGAAGCCCTAGTTTACCAGAATTTTAACTGGTACTAAAAATGAGCATGTGATAAGCATTTCTGTGATGTCACAGAAAATGTTCTAGCCTACTTGCAAACTAATTGTGCTTGGCTTTGCGTATCGTAGCAATTAAATCACATCATGAAACAGGTCGGAAGAAGGATAGGCGTTTTTAAGCAACCATATAAAGATCCATTTTGAAAGCCACACTGATCGCTCAAAATAAATCGTAAAAAGAAAAGGAAAAAAGAAACATTTAGTTATCTTAAGCCGAATACAAGAAATAGTAGATGCATATTCCCTTTTTTTGTTTGAAATCGACTGTGATGACTTATGAGAATTTTCATCCACTTGTGATGGAAGCTGTGTATTCCTACAAGATTGTTTGGTCTACGCACGGGCTAGGTGACGACAACGAAGATAATTTTGTACTGTTATGTTAATTTATTTTCTTGTACAATTACAATGCTTACATCAGAGATATTGTACACTCGAGGAATCATATGTTGGCCATTAAATTTTTGAGACTCATATCTCCTGAGTTTAAATTATATATTGGCCGATGAACATACTGATAATATCTCTCTCACGGCGACCAATTTAGGTTTCTACTGAAAACAACACTCTGCATGTATTTCATTTTTCCCCACTAGCTAATAGCTAGCCTGCAAGAATTTACCATCGAGTTTTAGAAGTAAATGAAGCCAGGTTCGATTTACAGATTTTGAGAAAAGACCTGACTAACCGCGATTTCACAGTATTTTTATCAGGCGTTTATTAATAAAATCGTCGACCGTCGTGTCCAATTTTATGCTTGAAGGGTTATTAAATTTGGTTTCAGTTGTGGGTTGCCCGCTGGCCGCACTGAGCAAAGTTAATTGTGCGCACTGACTGCTCGCAATTACCTATATAACCTAGTTTTTTTTTTAGTTTCATGTATTGTTAATGAAATAACCTTTTATTATGTCTACTACAAAAAAACCGATTCTTCCGTTTGAAGTGGACTTGGAGTGAGTAAAAGTTGTTAACACAATTACATGTGCGCCCAATATCAACGCCCTAAAAAGTAGGGTTATATTTATGGTTAAATACTGACGAGTGATTATCATCTAAATTTTTGATGATTCTAGGTACCTGGTACTTATTTTATTTGTTTGGCACTTTGATGACTGCTAAAATTAAACAATTGTCTGGGATGCGGCTGGGTATGGGGCCTTATCGAGTGCAAACTGCAATGCTACTCGAGCCTGGTTGGCTGTTGTCTTCAGTACCCGATAACAAAAGCATTGAATTAAACCACAGCTTATTTTCTCGGACAAATTTAAAAATCTTCCATCAGCAGTCGATGTGCGCAGAGTATGTGCAGCACAAAGTCGCACATGCCTGATAATCCTTGGTAATAATAATCCTAAATTATGCACCGAGCGACTTACGAAGTTTTTGTGTATTTTAGAGAGTTGGTAAAAAATGAGTTAGTCTTGGAAGTCGACCTATTGGAGGCAATGGAACGAGAAGAGGAGGAATACAATAGGGAAGAAGCATTCAAAAATTTGGAGCAGAGATGCAGTGGCAATGTGGACTATTTTGCACCGGGACGAGATGCTACGGGTAAACCGCTGAAAGGCGTGCCTGGCGAGGACCCATTTTATTCTTACATTGAAAAGATGTTTAATGTCACGGGAGATGGAAAGGTCAAGAAGCAGGTGGGTAACTGCCAGTCTCAAACATCTATCATTCCCATCTTATATTGGTCAACACAGTGTGAATACTTTAGTTTACTTGTTGAGAACTAGGTAGGTAATAAAATGAATAAAATTTTCAACTTTCAACAGGTACTGCGTCAAGGTAACGGGATGCCCTGTCCAGAAAATGCCTCTGTGACCGTACATTATAACGCATTTATTGAGCTTGGGCAGCTGCCTTATGACTCTACATTCACCCACGGAAAACCAATGACATGCTCTCTACTTGACTTTGTGGAAGGCCTCGGTGTTGGGATACGCACAATGATGAAAAAAGAGCAAGCGCAGTTCCTTGTTCATCCTGATATGGCATACAGGGCACTGGGAATTCCTCCTCGAATTCCTCATAGTAAGTAAGCTACATTAATTCTTTTTCATTTCATGCATTGTGCTCATTAATCTCAAAAATAACATCAAAGAACAATAAGATTAATCAGGATATGAAGCTTGTCAAGGATTACAATTAAAAATAAGCTACTTAACATGGCGAATAAAATAAAACATTTCAAAATGTAATTGAAACAAGTGGTCTACATTTTACAAAGGGTTTATCACCACACCTATTAGTGTAGGTTTTTTAACCTTCATCCTAAAATGAGTATATTTACTCAGATGGGTCCATGGATAAATAGTTTAGAAGTTTTTTGCCAATTATAAAGCATTGTTTTCTCAGATGCTGTGCGTATAAGCGTCGGGATTGCCATTTTATTACACAACTGTGTTCTAAAGGAATGGGAACAAATGCTTCTTTAAATATACAAAGTAAAGTGTCTAAAATGTAGATGATGGAATTCATGGAATGTTCAAGACTTTTTCATTTACATTTTTTTTCACTTCCTCTGCCTGCGCTCTAGTCAGAGGGCTTCTAAATTTAGAATTTTAGAAGCCAATTTTAGAAATACATTTTCGAAGCCTCCTGATGATGTGTAAGGAACAGTCCCCAAAAGGTTCGAAATTTATTAGCGGACTTCTTAGCAGTTTTACCCAGTTTAGTAAAAAGTTTTTTGGCAAATATTACATTCTCGGACATCCCTTTAGTGGCCGCATAGAGTCACAACTATATATTATCTGAATCTATTTATAAATTATCATCCTTGTAGTGTGCTTAATTCTTTCCATAACTGTCTTATTTTCTCAAACAGACTCTACAATCCTGTATGAAGTAGAACTAATTGACTTCACTGAAATCAAAGATGAATCGAAAGGAAATTCTTGTGGAGAAAAAATTCCAAAAACCAAATTTCAATCTGTCATGGCAGCATCAGAAAAGGCATGTCGTGTAGCAACTGAATGCTTCCACCAACGAAACTATCAAGAAGCAATCCAAAAGTAAAGTACTTACTAATTTATTACAGCAAGGCCAGTTAAAATAACCTATACCATTTTACCAATCATAGCTCAAGGCAATTCAGTTTGCAATGAGGTTTAATTCTATTTCTAGACGCTAGGGTTGCTGAATTTTTGAGTTGCAAATTCCGTGCTGTAGTCATTTATTTACGAGGGCCCAGCTTTTGAATGAAGAAGAATTCAAAGAAGTATGTAATATGGTAACATAATTATTGCCGTGTGTGTGCCAATATGATGAGTTTAAAGAGGCAATATACTGCATGTGCACTAATGAGGAAACAAAAGTGCAAAGGGGATATGAATGTGGTACATGAGTGGAACCAAAAGGGTTCTTAATATATAGTAGACTCTTTGAGTGGTATGCTTTGGCTTCATCTATTCATATTACTCATCCTACTATGAATAAGGCAGAGGCCAAAATGTTACCACTTTGTTTCATTTCACACAACTTAATGGACAACTAGTGAACAAGGAATTCCAGAGTCAATTAATGTTGTGGGACAATGCTTTTTCTAATGGCGTTAAAAATCCCCCAATGTTGATCGTCTCTGGAACGCTAGTGGTCCATTGCCTTTTGGTAGGTGTGTACATCTCCAAACATTGATACGTACACATGGCATCAGCAGAAGCAACTCTGGAAATGTAGGCACAGTACAGGCCAATTTTTAATACAAATGAGCACCATCAGATGTCATGCCTTGGGTATTTTACGGCAGATGCCATAGAAAATTTTCAATCAAACACAAACGACAAACGTTGGAATTTTGACATTTGTCAGTAAACGAAACCTTGAAAGTGCACGGAATATTTTATTTTCACACTTTGAGGTGCAATTTCCTATTTTGAAAATGCAACTGCTGACTAGAACAGGATTTAAAAGAAGCTTACGTAGTATTGGAGTACCAAGATGTGTGCAATAGTTTAGAAACCATTAAGTTAACTTGATACTTGTGATTTGATAGCTACAGGAAAGCACTGGGCCCATTGGAGAGATGCAATTTGGCAAATGCAGAGGAGCAGGCACAGCAAGAAAAGTTGTTGCTCAAGGTGTACGTGAACCTAGCGGTTAGCTTCAATAAAGAACTGAAACCACGGGAGGCTTGCAACATGTGCAAAGCGGCTCTCAAGCTAGATTATAAGAATACGAAGGCACTTTTTCAGTAAGTTCTCCTTGTATTATAACCTTCATAAATAGACAACATTCAAAAAGGCTCAATCCAGAGTCAATAAAGACTGTACAAAATGTAACGCCACAAGAGAAGCATTACACACACGATTTTAATCGTCTCTGGAATGACTTTTTGAATGTGGTCTATTACCTACAAAATTAAGATGTCCAGCGACCTGTCTATGTTCATACTAGAAAGTAGAAATGAACAAACATTTGAACTTCGGTTTCTCGTGTGCATCTGCGGGCATGAAGGAAATACTAAAACCGAATGACTGTTAAGGCAATAACTTTTTAATTTTCACGTCAGTTTTGGGCGAGCACTTGCCACGATTAGAGTTTTTCCCGAGGCCAGGGATAAACTAAAGAAAGCATTGCAACTGGATCCTGGCAACGAAGATATTGCAAACGAACTGAAAAAAGTAAGCTGGGCTCAATTTCCTCTAGCATGCTACAGTCTATACAGTGAGAGAGCATACTGCTTTACACTCACAAAATAGGCTCTCTCGCCATACCTTCCTGTGTTAATTGCCACCATCACCCCTAGCGGAAAAATATGCTTTCGAAGTAAATAGAGCGTACTATGTACCAGTTTTACCTAATTGCTATTAACTACCCAGCTAGTAGGAGGTTCACAGTGAGTGCAAGGCAACAAATGTTTTATCATGGTAACTATTTGCTGTCTGCTTCCCCATGCTTCACATATTTCCTTATCTATTGTTACTTTGTCTTTTTTTCGTGTAGGCTTCAATGTTTTAATTGGGATGATTTTTCAGGTTGAAGCTAAACATGATGACTACATCAAAGAAGACAAGCTCTTCACACAAAGAATGTTCCAATTCTGACTTTTTATACGTGCAAACGCACTTGATTTATAGTTTCCATCGCATGTAAAAAGGCTCCTTTCCAGAAAAGCCATGTTTCCAATAACTTGACTAATGATGTCAAACCTAGGAATAGTAATTATTGATTGCAAATCCCATGGCTCTATTTTTACATTTTGGTAAATCACAATTGAAAAATCATGAGTTAAATGTTTGTTAATTATTTTTGTATCTTATATCTAATTAATCTTGATTGGTTATGTACTTGAAAGAGACTTTGGGCCGAATGTATAGTCGATATAAAGTGTGAGTGCTCTCTTAGTAGTTTGGAGACATCCAATGAGGAAGCTGGTTGCCACCAAACTTACAGAGCACTCACACTTAGTCATGCCTCCGAATTTGGCCCTAATAATTGAGACAGCTTAGTCAGTAGCACCTTCAAAAACTCGGCCTATGAGAGGTTCTAGAATTCTGGACAGCTGGGGCTTTCTTGCACTTATTTTATTAATTATGAGTAGATACGGTATGATAGGCTTTCCACGAATGTGTTTGCAAAAATGATTTTAATTCTAATGTGACTGTTGTTGGTGGTAAATAAGTAAGCAGCAGCAGCCTACAAACGAAATATGTAATTTAATAATACTGCCAGTTAGCCAAATGCAGATCAAACGCTGCTAGCCTTTTAGATGCGAAACTGAAGTAGCTGTGTACCAAAATTTTGGAGTAGCATTGTTAATTTCTTTTTTCATTGTTTTCATGTTAATCATATTTGGAGGAAGAAAGTCGACTTTGGCTCAACAAGTTCAAAGGGGTACCGCAACTTTTCAATAGGAAGAAACAAATGATCTTGTGCCAACTTGAAGTGAGTAAACTCAACTGGAATTTGCTATTGTAGGTAGGCCGTTTATTTTGTCAGTTTCTATTTTATGTATCTTGGATGACCAGCTCACAAGAGCAGGAGCTACAATTAGAATGTTTATCTTCTTTCTCTTACTCTTTGGTCAGCATAATTTATTTAATTTCATCCAAAGAATATGTCGGTAATCATAATCAATAAACCACAACATTGTGTTGACGAATACTTTATTTTGCGGTTACTTTGCGGTTTATTTTGCAAGTTCTTCCGAAACCCCAGCTCCCAAAGGGAAACTACGCAACATTACATTATAGGACGAAATATTGGAAGCAATTTCTAAAAAGTGCACCCCAACTGATCAGCGAAGAGTCATGGAGGCCACGAGGCGCTCTATGAGATCTGAGCCGTTAAAGGCTCGGAGATTAAGAAAAGTAGCGCTTCCACCAAAGAGGAAGTGATAAATTTAAAGGGGGTTCTGAAGGGCTGTACTGCAGTAATGGCATAAGTTATGGCAGGTGGGAAAAATGAGTAAAGAACAGGATGAGTGTGCTGCCAACGTTTCATGTAGGTAATGGTGCCCTGTTTCCCCAAATTGGTAACCAGCATACGTTTTAGAAGATACTTGTAAACCCTATCATCAAGATATGATGGGTAACTCTTCACGTTTGGCCGAGGGCACCAAAAGTCTTCAATTCAGTTCCGTGGCACAACGGCCGCCGCAGGGTCGGTGGTGGCAGGCGTTGGTGAACAGATCGAGAAATCACTGGATATGTTTCCGTGGTTGGAGACAAAGTATTGTATGGAGCATCTATTCAGCGAGCTACGCATGGCTACAGCGTGAATTTTGTTTTACGTAATTCGCTGTACACAGTGGCAGACTCGGGGAAAAGTAAGGTCTGGGTAGGCTAAAAGCAGCGGTTCCGGCCTAGGGTTGCCAGACCCAAAGTAGAGAAGGCAGGACAAATTTTGGCCACCCCAAATTTACGTACGCCAATAGGGGGATCTGAGGGGTGCAATTCCCGATTTTTTAGAGGATTTCAATATCATTTTGAAGCAAATTTATGTGTTACAGATGAAATCAGGGCAACGTTGGCAATATAAATTTCTAGTCTTTTTTCATCCGCAATAACAAAGAATTAAATCAGGAGATAGGAGAAACTAAAGATTTGGAGGTATAATTTAGGAGTCGGGACGATCCGAAATTTAAAAAAACTATTCAGTAAATTTTAGCAGATCAATAAAAAGTTAGATTCAAAAATCAAAACTCACAAGACTAAGGAAACTTACCCTGAACTCACAACTCTAAATTTGAATATATTTAAATGTAAGACGGGAAAAATCCAAGTCAGGTCGGCCCATGCCCAACATCATCGAAATGCTCTAGCCTTGAGCCCACCTGGACAGTAGAACTTTTACCAAGAAAAAAAAATTCTAGGAAAAAATCTCTTGTATGCTTGCAGTGGGCGTTCTATTGCTAATCGACACGTGGTTCGTAGCCCATCCAAGATAGCTACAATGGTACACAACAGACACAATCACGCCTAATTTGCTGAATTATTTCACATAATTTTGATCATGTACCAAAGATCTGTCTTTTGAGTGGCCCACTTTGAGTTTTGAAGTAGTGGCACTGTCTGTACAGGAGCATCACTTAAAGATTGCATGGTGTTTCTTACTGTTTAAATCTGGTGAAGAGAATTCCGGCCCTAAAAAAGAACTTTGCTTGTAACCAGAGTCGAAACGAGTTGATTCTAATGCAAACACGGCATCTCCACCAAGTGGGGGGACCTCGAAACCTTCTCGCTTATTATACTTGCCTGTCCCCTCATACCAGAAAACATGTATTTTCTGCTTCCGATTTGGCGCTGGAACTTCCTCGTTCATTATACTTGCCTGTCACCTCATACCCAAATCACTTTTCTGCGCCCATTGTCGCTCGGAAATTGATTACCGTTCTTGGTGTATCAGTAGTCTATAACACGCCAAGAGGTCTGAGCGCGTTGCTCAAGCAGAATTAAATTATTTGCTAATTTTGACCGACTAGTTGCTCAGTTTTGTAAATTAGCTACATAGTGTATCAGGAGTCTATTACCCGATGCGAGTTCGTTCACGCCGTCTGGTCCTTCTGTGAATTTGGTGAGAAACCAGGGATTGCGTCTGATGGAAATGAGAGGCGTCGGTTACAGATGATGTCATATTATGAAATCAATTTGTTTATGTCCAATTTATACTTAATGTATATATTTATCTTCGAAATAAAAATGGGCTTGCTTTGCACTGTTCTAGGTGAGTGAAGGAACAGAGGAGTGGCATTTTGAAATTTGGCCCAGGGTGCCAAAAATCTTAATGCAGCTGGGATTGGTAATTTAGGGTATAAAAGTATAAACATAAGGGTAACACTTGAATGTTTTTCGAACCAGTCTAGATCCAGATGCTGGATTCCGAATTCACAGTGTAGTGGAGGTGCCGGGTCGGGTGTGGAGGCGTTTACCTCACGACAGGTTCTGTGCATAAAAGCCACCCGTGAAAGCTTCGATATAAAATCAAGGTGTTCCTATCTGCTCGCGGACGCGATAAGTGCCTGCCATGGAAGACATCTCGATGGCAGTCTCATTTCTAGAGTCTTCTTTCAGCCACCTCTTCACGTTTCGCTTCAGCATCTTCCAGAGTGACCTAGTGCGCGAATCAAACACAACAAACAGCAGACAGAGCAATAACCCAGGCGCTGGCGCAGTAACCTTAAACAGCCACACCTCTGTCGGCGTCTTTCTCCCCAGCTCGAAGACCAACTCGAACACAGTCGTTACGCCGAAGAAGAAGAACATCAGGATGACGGTCGCCAGTTGGCCTATAGCCACATCCGTCCCGTAGCCAACTTCCTGTCCCACGGAATAGTCTGGCTTCCCTAGCCCAAATACGTTAGTGATCTTGACCACCACGCTGGCCATCAGTGCAATGTTGACGAGGCCGCTGCCGAAGGCAGGCAACAAGTAGAGCACGTACTTGGCGACGCGGTCAGGTTGGAAGAAGTGCACCTTCCGATTCCACGCCAGCAGCAGAGCCAGTGGCAAGAGCGGAACTACCCAGGCTAGCAGGCTGACCTTGCGATGGACTTCCGGCGTAACCCAGACGCCGATCATGGCAATGACGATTGCGAGCTGCCAGCAGCAATGTGCGAGTCGCGAGTAGTTGAGCGCGACGAGTAGTGTGAGGGAGCGACGCCGGGAGTACTCGTTGGTGTCATAGCTTTGACGCAACCATAGCATGCCAAGGTGTAGCATCGCCGCGGCTGTGAGGTGGACTAACGCCTTGTTGGTCGACGGCTGCCGCCACTGCGGAATGAAGAAGGCCGTGGCTAAGATGGTGGTGAAGCCGAATAAAGAGAAGAGGGTGACGAGAAAGAAGATGGCGTCTTGGGCGCTCATCCCCGGTAGACTGTCTTTGGCTCGCCGCGTTGGGTTGTTGAGCAGTACGTACTCGTAGAGCATGACGCGGGTCACAGACCGCGCCGACCGCGTCAAGTCACACGAACAGATCGAGAAGGCGTTGGTGGTGTTCACTGAGCACGTGTCGTCGGTCCACGTGGCACGCGCAGAGTCCCACGCGGTACAAGCCTTGCGACGGTAGTGCTTCGGTGGGCTCAGATGGAAGTAGAAGTTGACGGTTTTCTCGTCTAGGATGTCGTCCAAAGGGCGGAGCGTCGTCGCGACGTAGATGTCGATCTGTCGCGACCGGAAGACGGTGCGATTGGCAACCGAAATGGGAAACAGTGACTGGTCGATCGGGTAGACCGTGAAGATAAAGCGGTGTCTGCTTAACGTGGCGGGGGCGGGGAGAAAACAGGCGAATGCTAGATTGGAGGAGAGTGTCTTGTCGCTGTTGACAATGCTGAAGAACGTCGTGCTTTCCACTTTGTGCCTGACGGTGAGCGTGAACCCCCGGGGGTCGTCCGCCACGGAGTGGTTGAAGTATCCCAGGACGATCACCGCCAAAGCCGACGCACCCTTCGCTCCCGCTTGAGCCTTGAAACTCGACGAATACGAAGACCCGTTATTGATTGCGTAGCGACGGGCAATCTTCTCCAGGTCGCTGTAGATGGCTCTGCTGACATTCGTGTTTTTCTCGAGCACCTTCATTGAAATGCCGAGGATCTTGCTGTACACTTGGAACACGTTTTTGAAGATCGTGTCAGACAGCGCCAGAACGGAGACGTCGTGCACTAGTGAGGCTGCTTTCTTCAACATCTCCAGATCGGGCTTGTATACTTGGCCGCCGACCAGCTCAGCGAAGAGGCTGGCGTTGAACGTGACTTCTGTGTACTCGTAGACAAGAATCTGAGTTCTCAACACCGTCGTCAGGTTGCAGCTGCAGTGAAATGACGTCATGTTGTCGCCGACATGGCACTGGTCACCTGACCAGCCCGGCAGATCCGAACTCCAAACTGCGCATGCTCTTTTATTAAGCACCGCGTCGGGGTTGAAGTAAACTTGTACTTGGTCACTCGGTCGTCTTGGTGACGTTGGTGACTCGTTCAGGATGTGGATGTCGACACCACGAAAGCGCGAGATGACACGATTGTCGACGGCTGCAGCGTACAGCGACAAGTTTGTCGGATAGACGACGATGACGTAGCGGTTTCCAACCAGCTGAGCGGGGTTGTCGAAGGCAATAGCCAGGCTTGAGGACTCGAGGACGGTGTTGTTGTCATCGGCAGCAAACTGCAACGACTCGGCCTCGTTGCCGGCGATCAGGCTGAAACCTCGGGGCGCCTTGGATTGGGAAGCATTAAGCCCGAAGCTTAGGACGGCAACCTGCAATTAGAGTTGACAAAAGTAATTGGAATAAAAGTTGGCCGAAACGGTGCAGTGGTGCTAGTGAACTTATTGAAATTAAACGCAGCCATTTTGGTGGTAGCTTCCATGTCATTTGTAGCGGTAATGACGTGATTTAAATTTGAAACCATATACCACCGAGTGATAACCTTCAACATACAATTTGAGGCATTAGAAACCTTTAGTTTTAAAATTTCCGCCGGGTTATGTACCGAAATGGCATCTTTCAATTTATTTGAACAGTACCATAGAGCCACTCTCTTTGAAGTGGTCCAGTGGTACCCTCTTGGAGTTGACACTGACAGGTATTTACATCCTAGGATACCAACTCCCTCGGATTCCTTGCACGAACCGTAAGAAGAATGCGCGGGTATTGACATGAGGGGCTTTCACGGACTAAGAATGGACAAGAAGGCATGGCTACCTGCAATCGTGTCGCCGGGCTCGAACCAATAGCGAAATTTTCGCCGGGCGGGCTGGACGGAAGGCGCCCGTAGGCTTCATTGAGCGTCGATACCTCCTGGTAGATGTTCCACACCGCCAGCAGGCCCTGCTCGAGCACCTCTTTGTCGAGCATTAACACCTTCAGTAGCAGCTCGTAGACGTGCACGAAAGACTCTCTGTTCATAGGGCTCTGCGACATGTCGCGTATGGCCATGACATAGCCTGCCAACAACGTCCGGTCCGTGGGGGGCGGTGCGGGGAGGCTCGGGGCCGGAGGCTCCGTTTGGGTCGTGTTTGGCTGGGGCGGCTTGGTGTCCGGGGGCGGAGGCTCAGTTTGGGTCGTGTTTGGCTGGGGCGGCTTGTTGTCTGGAGGCGAAAGCTCAGTTTGGGTCGTGTGTGTCTGGGACAGCTCGTAGCTTGGGGTCGAAGTCTCGACTGGTGGAGAGCTTTGGGTTGGTGGGGTTGCAGTAGACGAAGTTGGAGCGAGGCTGTCATCTGCGTAGACCGAGTGTGAGTCTTGAAAGCTGGCCAAAGTTAGCAGCAACAATGCAAAGAGTTTCATGTCAACACTGGAAAAGAAAAGCAATTTTTTTCAAAAAACTGATTGCAGTGATTGAGTGGGTTGAATGCTAAGGAATCCTTTAAAACTCACAACGTTTGGAAAAATCTCCCCCCCCCCCCCCCCCCCTCCTGAAGAGTTAAGGAGTAAACTGTAAGAAACGTTGGGAGTTTTGTGGATTTAGTAGCATTCAACCCAGTTCGTAATCAGTTGTTTTTTGGAAATTAAATATTTTTTTAAATGTTTATTGTTCAAAGGTATTGATGAGAACATAATCAGCCACCAATAGTTACTCGAATATGCCTGACACAATATGCTCAGAATAAAGTTTAAGCGAAATACGGAGGGCTAATAGTGATTGCTATCAATTATACGGAGTATCACTCGTATCACTATGATACGATTGGTTTAATTGATTTTCGATTTGACTAAGCTGCACCTCGCTCATGACGGGGTTCTCTAACAAAGAATTTATGTTAAACCTGGGATTTTATTTCTGGCTAGCATTAGATGGCAAACAAAAATATTAAGCCAAGTTTCAGCGTGAATTAATAGAATTGGAAACTTAGCGCAAGTTGAAACTTGGTTTAATGTTTGTGTGTGCCATCTTTTCAGAGCCAATTTCGCCAACTTGTCAATCTGACAATAGCATTGATTTTAACAAGCTAAAACGCCTTGGCACAAATATCAAAATACATTTTATTTAAGATTATGAGTTGGAGAAACCGAGGAATAAAAAGAAATAAAAACCCCAACTAAAAGTTGGTTGGACTCGGTCTCAGTATTGGAGTGATACCGCGTAAAGGAGTGCAAGGTCCCGCAATAAAGATTGCCATGAACTAGTTACACCTTTACACATTATCTCAAATAGGGTGCGGTGGCAATTATATTTGCCACTGTCATTGTTAAATGTGGTAAAATCACGTAAACATTTTGAGCAGGTGCGAGGGCGCAGTGTGAACAAAGAGTGTGGCATGGCACTTGGCAATCAGGTGGGGAGGGTGGACGGCCGGGGGTAGGTGAAGGGGAGCCCGGGTTCGATCCGAGTGATTGGCTATTCTGGGCACGTAATTTTCCGTGATTTCACACTCAGCCTACATTTTGGGCTAGCTTCTTGATAATTGATAACAGGGTACGACCAACAAGCTTTCGACAAGCAGACAATTTTACCCGTGTTATAATAGGTAATCACTTTTCTGCACAGGAACGCGCGTTACCTTCGTAGTGGTTCTTCCATTGTTGCGATGTGTAAATGTATAGCAGGGCCCACTTAAAAAGACAGTATTTATTTCACCCTTACGTATGTAGGCAGTCTTTTTCCTGTACGAAATCTGTTCGTTTCAATGGGTTCAACCAGAACCAGGTAACTTACTCGACTAAAAACTAGATTCACCCTGGCTGTCAAATAGAACGCAACAGCGCGTGCTAGTGGGAGCGATAGTGAATTGGTGATTGCCGCAAATTGCCATTAGACAATATTCTGGTGACAGTGAACTACATTTACAGCGATTAGATTAGTTGAACTTACCTAGTAGCTGAGCAATTAGGTCTTGCTGCTGCTATGAAAGTTTTGTAGCACTTGGGCTTCGCCGAACGCTATATGTGGACGCGTTGTAGGGAAAGCGTAATGTTTCGTAATGTTTGCAAAACTTTTGGTTGAAACATTCTATATAATAGTATGATTTGAAAGTTTTCTTATTTCAATACCTCGTCACACCGATACCTTCATCTTGGAAAATCCTCGTTAAGCACGTCAGTACCTCGTCAATAACTCGTAAAGCCGAAACCTCCATCAAGAAAAATTGTAATAAGGTGACGAGAAAGTTCGTTTAACTCTTTGAAGCGTGTTGGTATTGACAATATACCACATTTTATTCTATTTTTTTCCCGCTTTTTGAACAGTGGTAAACTCTCAATACCACCTTGTAAAACATGTAATGTGTCATCTATTAGAGAATGATACCATTTCCTCCCCTACCACCCCTCCCGTGGGTCACTAGGTGGCACAAAAAACTTCGGCCATTCAAAAATAGCGAACTAAATTGATAAAATTGAAAATACGCCTGAAAACCCCAACAGAGCGCGTGAGAAATCTATGAAAGACTGGCCCGATGAGGAAAGAGGTAGAGTCTCTTCGAAATGAGAAAATTCTTGTTAAAATGTAACGTAGAAGGACCAGATGAGAAATGCAAAACCTGAAGACGTAGTATTAAGTTTTAGTTTTGGTTAGAAGAGTATTTAAAATTTAACAGCTGACGAGATGATGCAAGTGATGCACAGACAATTTTTTTTTAATCTGGAAAAAGTGTGAACACACATAATAACACAGAAATAAATTTTAGAGGGTATGTACAACAAACGTGTATCAAAGTGGTGATGGGCCGCAAAAATCAGAGCGCAGGCCGCAGTTTGAGTACCACTGCAGGAGAGGGTATGTGGTGTGAGGGGGTCTGTAATGAGTCTACTGGCGCGTGCAAAGGTTGTCCCTTGTCATCTGTGGAAAGGTTTAGAGAACACTGGAAAGTAAACATTTAAATTAATTAAGAATTCATACAACAGACCCTCTAGAGATTGACAGCCTATTATAAAAGCTCACGGGATACCTCCTTTAATCAGCAGGTTTTCCACTGCACTGTCAACCCCGGACAGATTTTAGTTTAAAAGATTACACCTATCTTGGTGGTCCTTCCAGAACCACGAACCATTACGTACTCAATGCACAGCACGTGCTGCGGTTAAACATCTATATTTTCATTGACGTGAAATATGTTTGACAGAGTAAATCCATCAAGGTGCGTTTCACTTGTCTCACCTATAACCATAGGCGTGCGCAGGGGGGGGGGGG
>QKMV01001794.1:1097-14834 GCA_003287335.1 Lednia tumana
GTAATGAGTCATATGTCATATGAGTAGTGAGTTGTGAGTAATGAGTCATATGTCATATGAGTAGTGAGTTGTGAGTAATGAGTCATATGTCATATGAGTAGTGAGTTGTGAGTACTGAGTAAAATGAGTAGTGAGTCGCGAGTCATGGATTGGGGACGGAGGAGCCAACACGCATGCTGTTCTGTTAAGAAGGGTGGGTTGGGTGGGTGTTGGGTGGGTGTTGGGTAGTGTGGGGTGGGGTGGGAGGTTGCGACGGGTCGCTGGCGATAGGAGGAGAAGCGAACGAGGGGCTTATGACACATAGGGTGGCAGCAGATGGCGTTACAAGGCACACTCTCTAGACAAATTAAACGTTAAAACTAAATTAATAATTCGATCCACATAAATGTGCCAACAAAGTGAATGGATAACCTCCTGTCTACTAAGAAATATTATCAAGACAAAAACTGAAAATTGAAACATAAAGGATGAGAGGGAAAATGATAAATGCAGTAAAACCAAAAATTAAATGCTTCGTAAAGGTGCGTTATAACATGTCTGACTTCCGCATGGAATTCGAGATCCTTCCACACACTGAGATTTATGTACTTTATTTATAAGATTTAGTTTTTTTGTCACTTGTAGAGCTTTTCCAGTTTCAATAATGGTGCGGGGTGTCGACACCTTGCTTCCAGATTTGGGCCTTTTTTAGGTTTTTTGGTATCAAATTGAAATTCCTAACTTAATTTCCTATCGGACCATGTTGTAAGTTAAATAGGCTTGTGCGCTGCCACTTTATCTCACATAGCTGCGCTAGTGTTGGTCCTCCCATCATAGTTGTCAGCATATCTAGGCCTGCTACGCCGTCAACAGAGTGTCTTGGGTGTATTCGGGTCATTTAAAGGCTAATTTGACAAAATGCGGTTGTGATAAGGGAGAAGGGCACTGCTTTCCTTAAGATACTACGCTAAAAAAATTGTCGGATTTTACAACAAGAACCAACTTTGTTTGCTTGGGCTCCCAGCTGTATTGTGTTTTTTCAATGCTTTGCAACTTCCGAGAAGGTATAGTTGGGATGGAAGCTTGATTGGGCAGAAGTTAATTACCAGATAGGTACACTTCTGGATACAGAAAACCGTCCCATCGAAATGTATACAAGTCCCAAAGAAGGTTTGTTTGAAATCAGTATAGCTAAGCCAGGTAGAGGCTGAGCACATGGCTTAGAAAGCCACGTGCTTAGGGAAGCTGCCTTATGAAGGCAAACCAATGTTAATATCAGTGGGGTTTTAAAAAATCATATCAACCGTGCATACCGAATATTTGTTCACTCTCGTATCAGATTTTATCACGTTGGCAGCTGAACCATACTGGCAAAGCAATATAACTGGATGTTCTTATTTCCCATACAGCCATTCCCGACAGGAAAATTTAGTTATTTCCTACAGAATCCCTGAATCATCCAAAAATGTTTAAGATTTAAAAACGAAAGTTGTCGTCACACGTGTGTTTCACTAAGCATTCATTATTCGCAGAAAAGTTCATTTTCACAGCACAATTTCGTTCCTTCTAGTCGCCCGAAGACCCTTGCTGTAACTACACTAATTATTTACTGTTGATAGTAATAGTTGAATAAAATTTACCTTCTATTGGATGACCTAGGCATGTACTTCGATTCTAAAAAAACCAAAATGACAATCCTTTGATTTTCCCCCGCTGCAACGTATAATAATCGACATCGTTCATCATCTAATCTCTCGTACTTATTTTATATCCGACCCACCAGAACGAGGTAACCTACAGCCATAAAAAAGGTTGGGTCTCAGAACAAACCATTTGCTTGATTCAGAGATAACAGAAGCAATTAAATAAAGAGTAAATTAAATCCCACTCTGGAAACCAACTATTTCCAAAAAACTGAAAAAGTGATGACATAAACGTGTTAGTTGTAAAGAGAAGACGCAGGAAGTTTTCGTATTTTTTCTGCATCTCCAAAATTACGAGTTATAGGTCAGTGGGGGTGTGCTGAATGGTGTATAAACCTCGCGAGATAGCATATTCTACAGCTTGGTCGATCCTCATTTCACAGGGCAGGCATCAACTGATAAGGAAAACTGGTTTATCATAACGAGGTATAGGCCCACAAAGCACATGGCATTCAGCATGGTTTGTAGCCGGCTGACCTACATTATTTTCAAATGAACCCTACTTTTACGACTTGTAAAAATTTCGAGTGGACGGTTTTCTGTGTTCAGAAGTGTACTTACTACCGAGCAGCTAAAAATGTCTTCGCTGCATGAGCCCCTGGATGTAATACCTATTTTGATATGATTTATTTGGGATTGGGAGATGATTATAAAACATTACTTCTAACTACTAGTCACGGCTAGCATCCTCTTTGACAAGGATTAAACATATATATGTATATTAAACAATATTCTTCAAAGCATCCTCTTTCTTTCCCACACTCTTTGATTGGCTTTGGATTGCTTGTTACGTTTGCGTGGTCTTCCAACCTTTGATAAAGTCTTTGTAGGTCCCATATAAATTTAATACAAACCAACCCTCAAACTGTGTCACAATCCGTACAGTAGTAAAATTTGGCACAATCGGCGTCTGCTTGTCAACATCAGCTAAAGTCAAGCAAATGCTATCACCCAGCTCGAAGTTGTTAGTTGGCTGGTTCAGAATCATAAATTCGGCCAGGTAGAGAGACAGAAAGCGAAAGAGAGAGACAAATAATGTTGAGTAAAAACCCGCTTCCACTCTCGCGTCTCAGCGTAGGCTCGCTTGCTGCCTCGCGATCGCTGTTGGCATGCACGATGTATCCCTGATAGCATAAGCATCTTTTGTGACACCATCAACTAATTCGTAGGGGGACTCGTGAAATCGCGCGAGATAATTTCTCGCGCGGGCTCACCTGTCGGGATCAGTTTCGCAAGAACCGCAAGTCTGATCGTGATGAACCAAAGATATTCAGAAGCTTCATAGTTTGCCGCTTTTATTGAATACTATTTTGAGCCACCAAACAAACGGTTATGACTTCAATTAATGCTACAATAATGGCATTTTTAGTCGTATTTTTACTATCTTCATTTTTTTGCCGGGTCGCCCATTCAAGTCTAACATTTTTCCTTTCTTCGTTGAAATATTATTAGTACATAGAGACCGAGAAAAAAAAACGAGCGTGACATCTCTTCTCGTCCTTAATTGAGGATTGAACGTAAGCATGCTTTTGTCTGGTTTTTCGGACTTTTCCGAACAATTTTCCAAGAAATGTGTTCTTTAATCATTTTTATGATGTTTTCGGATGCCCGATGAACATCAGTAGGGTAAGCGTTGGTTTTTTACCACTAGAATAACCTTAACTGCAGATACTGCTCCGTAACTTCTCTAGCCCTTTAACGTGAAATTATTAGAGTTTCACGACGCACTGGGCTGAAAACTTGTCTTTAAGTCTTTTAGCGCTGGTAAATGATAGGGTGATAATTAGGGTAATAATGAACTACAAGGAAAGAGGGGAAACTCAGTGCCAGCACGTAGCCTACTCCTGTCGAAAAGCACCAAGGGGACCACCGCTTAACGTCCATTCCGAAGGACGGTACAACTCAAACAGCATGGGATTCCTCCACTAATCCGCACCGTCAAGAGGTCGATATCAATGAGATTGAAGCTGCTTTACTAGCTTTAAATCCTCCAACCTTTCTTTCGAACAGAACTAGTTATGGGTTGAATGTAGTTCACCTATCCTACTTGAAACCAGGCGCAATACTGCTTAACTTCGGTGAACTCACGAGAACTGGTGTATCCAACATGCCAAACCGTTTGGTCACCCATGACTCATCGCAATGTTGCTTAACTTCGGTGATCTCACGAGAACCGGTGTATCCAACATGCTAAACCATTCGGTATAACTGATTTCAATGGTATTATCTCTTTTAATTGGTTGCTAAATTTGTGGCGAGCTCAGCGCATTGCTTCTCCCATGCCTTGAAATACAGTGATATTTAGAAGGTGTGGCATCATCGAGAAAAACGGTGTTGCAATATTGCTTGATTCCACGAAGGCCTGGAAGAAGCCATGCTTCGAGATTGCCACAAACTTTGCAACACAGGATTTAAAGCTTATGGACAAATTCTTATTGCAATAAAAAAGTGTGATTTTGAAGCTTGAAGTCAATCAAGATGCGTACAGAAAGGTTCAAAGTTGTTTGTTGTGGCACCTTCTATTCATGGGAGTTATTGTGATTTCAACCAGTCACCTGTGCTATTTTGGATGGTAGAATAAAAAAATGTGAACCTTTTTCTGAAACTTCGGTTCGCTATTGCGAAGAAGAGCTCCTGGGTTATCGTGATTTTAGCCACCGAGATCGTTCCAAACCGTCGCTGACATCTTCGGCACTAAAATTCCTACCAAACGCACGAGACTGGCATATACGCTTTTATAAACAAGTTATAATTTACATCCCACTTCTTAGATGGCGTTACCATGCGTTGTACCGCAGAGTTTGGTAGTTGCCGTGCCCTCCCTGGCCACGGAATAGCCAATTAGCGCACGGCATGTTAATGGTCATCAGTCGCCATGTTTGTTGGAGGTTTTTTGTGACGCAAAGTTTGTGATCGAAACATTTTGCGTCATAAAAAGAAGGATTAGCGATGTGAGATGGCGAGTAACGGAGACGAGCACATTTGCCGCAGCACTCTCAACCCCGAACGGAGCTTAGGTTCTTTGAGGGAAACAATAGTTAGGAGGACAAATGGTTTTGGAAGAATAATATTAAAATCACTTTAAAAATACCTGCCTACTCGAAGACTCGAGTAGCATGAGTATATTCTTCACGTTAATACTAGCCGGATGCAACTGGATTGTCCACTTTATGTCCGTGATCAGATAAAGTACTGACATATTTTTAATTATAAATTGTGTGCAATGCCAAGACTGCCATCCAGGTCAATTTGCCACACAGCAAGGCCTCTGAGCACCAAAATACTTGAAAATGTGATACTTACTTTTCTTTCAGTAATCTTATAGGAAATGTTCTGCTCTAACCAAAAAGATAAGCCTCAAAGCAATACACCAAAAATTTAGCACTGATCTTACTTTCTCTCGTGGATTCAGATTCAAACCATTACTCGGTATTTATACCAAGAAAAAATTGAATCCAGTATATAAGCATAAGTTGCCCAAATTGAATGATTTCTATTTAGACTTAACCTTTAAATGTCGTTTTCTATAGCATGTACGCAACTTATGGTTTTTAAAAAAACTGTGTACTAAACTGGGGAAAACTGCTATGAAGTACACTAAAGAAATTAAAGTATAGTTAAATGTAGGTTTCCAGAGCCATGTTTATTTCATGTTACACAGTTTTTCTCGGTTTTGCTCTGATAAAAAAATTGTGTTCTCTACGATACGGTGAAGCTCGCTTCATCATCTTCAGGAGTGAAGTCAAACAAAAATGTTTTCTTTTTTCTTCTGCTTACAACTGTTTCTGGTAAACAACGACCAGAGTTTTTTGACAAAAATGCCATATTTTCTTCATCGACGCTGGTGATCACTGCTATCTTTAGTTTACTGGTTCTTTTCCGACGATCTTGCTGTGGCCGATCGGGTGTTGCTAGCCGGGCCGTCGCTCGCTGCGTAGCAGGGTATTACAGCAGTATTACAGGGTGGACAAGGTGGGTCTTGTCGGTTATAGGCTTCCACGCGTGTGGGAGTCTAACGCTATCATCGCGTTTGTTCATATTGAACGGGCGACGTTCAATTTCAACCGCCTCGCGGATGGTGCGAGTAGTGTAGTGTTCGACCATGGCTAATGATTTCATCCCCTGGAAGTGGATCGTGTGGTCAGTCTGCTCAACATGCTGGTACAACGACAAGGTACTTTGCTTGTTTGCGACAGCTCGCTGGTCGACATGGCGGCTTGTCTGCCCGACGTTAGTGTTTTTGCCGTCTCCACATCATGTTGCTTCTAAGGCGATTTTGTCCTTATTGCTCAGCAGGAGGTCTCTCAGCTTTCGATCGGTGCCCAAAACAGTTTTTCCATTGGCAGCTGTAAGGAGTTTTCCTATATGGTCAGTGGTCCCCTTGACGTAGGGCAAGAAGGCGATAGCGGCTGGTTTCTCGTCCTCGCTGTCGTCTTTTCTTGTCTTGCTGCGGAGGTTCCAAGCTCGGTGAAAATCGTTATAGGTGTAGCTATTCTGAAGGAGGGTGTCTTGTTCGGTCTTGAGGTGTTCTGGATCGGATATGGCTTTGGATCGGTGCGCTAGCGAGTTGGCTACTGATTGGAGCTGGTATGTATCCAGATGGCTCTTCTTTAAATTTTGAACTATGGCTTTCTTTTTTTTTTTCTTAGAGGGATTTTAAAAAAGGCACAAGTACCTAACTCATATTGTGTTGAGTTTTAAGTTCAATTCGTGGTTTTCTGACATAAAAATTATAGTAAATATCAAAACTTGAAGATGAGTCGAGCGACTGGTGAGTTCGACATCACCTCTGAACGCCTGGTGCCCAATGTGATTCCATCGCCCTACTGCCGCAAGGTGAGTTAGTTAGTAGCACCTAAATGTATCAACCTTCGCTGGCCGACCGACCGACAACACCAGGGGGAGTACGTAACTTTGGTCGAAAGCTTAACTTCGTCAGCCGAGAACGAAAGCTACAAGGATACCTAATGCTATTGTGTAACTGCAGTGCCCAAACCAAATTAATCAAATCGTATAACAGTATATTATTACACTTTTGGTATCTAGCAATTCATCATAGATTCATTTGATAGCACGAATCTTAAATGTACCTTACTATTACAGATATATATTTTGTACACCTTGTATAATATAGATATCAGGCTTTGGTGACAAGATTAAAAAATTGTATGTTTCAATCTTTATTTAGTAGGTATGTACTAGCAGTGATGATCCATTAAAGATAGCAGGGTATAAGAGGTGTGACCCTTAAAAGGGTACCCATTTTTAAGAGCAGGTACATTATTTACTGGAAGAGCACACTTTTCCACCAGGGTCGATAGTGACAATTAACACAGAAAGGTATGGCAAGATAGCCTATTTTGTGGGTGTAACGCAGTATGCTCTCTCACTGTATAGACTGTACACTCTATTTACTGGGAGAGCATACTTTTCCGCCAGGGGCGATGGTGACCGCTAACACAGGAAGGTATGACTAGAGAGCCTATTTTGTGGGTGTAACGCAGTATGCTCTCTCACTGTATAGACTGTAGACTCTATTTACTGGGAGAGCATACTTTTCCGCCAGGGGCGATAGTGACCGCTAACACAGGAAGGTATGGCTAGAGAACCTATTTTGTCGGTGTAACGCAGTATGCACTATAGTATAGACTATAGGTTGGTAGTATATTAAATATTAATGTATTATTCACTTTCTAATTCAATTCCAATCCTTCTTTCCAGCTTGTGGTACTGCTTTCAAATACTTTCTGCTGGTTGTTGCTGATCTTGATGTAATCTGATAATTAGGCAAGAATCATTATACATAAAAGCATTGCTTAATAGCTTTGATTAGATAAAGGTATAAAGTAACCCTATATTTGAAAGTGTAAAAAGTCCACCCTTATGTGCATTCATCGATCCCTACGAGCATTGTGAAAAGTCTGTACTTGAATGGGTTCTCTGAACACAGATATGAGCGGATATAGACACGACGGTATTTTAACAAAGAAAACTCATCGCTCTCCCATGAGCAAACGCCATCAAACCCCGGCCTAGAGCCTGGGGAATTTCTTGCACAATGCAATCGCAAGAAACGAGGGTATAAGTCAGCTCCTTGCAATTGTGTTATTTACGCACAAGTGAATTTATCTTTGACTCGGGCAACGGGCTGTTATTGCCTTTTTAATTGCATTTTCTGTTGTGTCACGGTCACCTAGGTCCCAAACGGGTGTTTTCGCAATATTCGCCCTTGATCACACACCGATAGATGTGTGCTCTTGGTTTGACAAAATCATTTGAAGCCATAGCATTGCAACTTTTCAAATCAAGTTTAAGCCATGAACACACAATTAAAATGTGCAGAATACGATCTCAATGATTTGGACACTGCATTTTATGACCCTGAGGTGCAAGCAGCAGAAATTAGCACCCCAAAAAGATTGCAAACCAAGTGCATCACATTGGCCACCATGATCTAGGAGCAAAGTTCCTGTCTTGTAACATAATACATTTGACCAAGGAGATTTACCCTCTATGAACCGCAGAGTAGCAACCTTTTCATGTTTTCTACAACACTTATTTTCCTGTTTCTTTAAATGAATGAGTAATCCCAAATTTTTTGTAAGCTGGATGAGCAGCACACAAGCTCCCAGCAAGCCACAAAACAAAAAAAAAATCCTTTCCTGCTATACGAAGGGTTACTTAACGAAGCACACCCCCTGTCAAAGCCCCTAGTACGCTTCCTGGCAAATCCCCTAGTACGCTTCCTGGCAAAGCCCCTAGTACGCTTCCTGTCAAAGCCCCTAGTACGCTTCCTGTCAAAGCCCCTAGTATGCTTCTTGTCAAAGCCCCTAGTACGCTTCCTGTCAAAGCCCCTAATACGCTGCCTGTCAAAGCCCCTAGTACGCTTCCTGGCAAATCCCCTAGTACGCTTCCTGGCAAAGCCCCTAGTACGCTTCTTGGCAAAGCCCCTAGTAGACTTCCTGTCAAAGTCCAATTAGTACGCTTCCTGTCAAAGCCCTTAATACGCTTCCTGTCAAAGCCCCTAGTACGCTTCCTGTCAAAGCCCCTAATACGCTGCCTGGGAATTGGCCTCTTTTACGCACCCTGACAGAGTCTTTGGCACGCATGCGCAGGTGCTGCTGGGCGAGTGGCGCGCAATTGAGGCGGTGGACGAAGCTGTACGCACGCGTTCCCTACGGCGCGAGGCCTGCCGCGAGACGGCGAGCCAAGCGTTGGAGGTCCCGGTTTCACTTGCTCTGCCGGCCGACTTTGTGCCGATCAGCACATGTGTCCAGCTGTTGGCCATTGACACGCCCGGCTGGCCAGCGCGAACATGTGGTGACAACGCACTTGCGCTCTCCGCACAAGCCTTCGTGAGTACCTGCTGTTTTCAGCTTCCTAGCCTGCTTATCATAACCATCTTAGCCTAACATTTGTCATATCCTTCAACGTGTGTCGTAACTTGCCACGTGTATTATATCCTACCATGTGTATCATATCTTGCAAAGTGTGTATAATATTCTGCCATGTGGATGGGATAGGAAGATGATGCGCTGGTCACGTGCTCGCCGAGCGTGGTCTCCTGCGCACGTAACGTGTTTCTGGTCGAGGCTGAGGGTGGGGCCAAGGGGCAGGACCTTGCGTACGGCCAGCGGTTCCTATTGCGTCCTGCGAAAGCGCCTCACCTTGCGCTGCGCTGCGAGCCCCCCACCTTGGACACGAACTTGGGCCTGTCAAAGCAGCCACTCGTCAGGTAGCCTGGTTATGCGCTTGTACCATATCACTGAGTGTGAATTCCATGTAGGTTATGCGCTTGTACCATTCGCTGAGCTTGAATTCAACGCAGGTTAGGCATCCGCACGGACCGCTACAGCATCTGGACCGTCTGGCCTCCGCATCCGCGGCTGCGTGTCGAGGCCGCGGGCTCGGCGGTTCCTGCGCACACACGGCTGGTGCTGCGTCACGTGGCGTCAGGGCAGTGCCTGTGCGCGGAGTATGGGCATTGGGCGCGGACGCTGCGAGGGGTGGAGTGTGAAGCCACCGTTCACTCGGCGTTGGACCCGTACGGCAAGGAGACGGCGGCCAACTTCTGGGCGTTCGTTATCCAGAAGCCGGCCGAGATCGTCACGCCCGTGGCTGAGCGTGTCCACAGCTGCACATGAAGTAGCATATAACTACCTGCCTGTACTTTGCTTACATTAAATTTCGTGCCAGTGGTTTGTGGCAACATTTTTGTGTTTACAATACATCTTTTTTCATTCAACCTCCCTTCCCGCGCACCATCCTTCCGCGTTCCGCTTGCTCCGAATTTTTTCGGATTGTTCTATGGCGAGTATCTTAAAGCTCGATCATCCTTCGGACCTCAACGTCAAAACGTATAAACGAAATTTCGATAAATTGGCAGTGTGAATCGTAAACTTTTGTAAGTTAGAATCCTCAAAGCTGTGGCGTACGATCTATGGTACGATGTTGCAGGGGTAGCACGGCGATTCAAACAATGGCGGTACAAACAGGGCGGTGGAGCTCTAGCGCACTCTACCAAAAGTAACGTACGAACAAGCCAGTTACGTCGATTCTAAACACAGAAGCACCTTGCACGTCTTTGAGCGTGTATGTAGCGATTAGAGACGTTGGGAGTGGACACACTCAACCCAACTGAAAGGGCACCAGACATCAACCTGGCGAAACATTCTAATTAACTTTGGTGGGTTTACAATGTGACCCGCACGAGGCTACAATTGCACCGAAAGCACGAGCGGAGCGGCTGATTCGCCGTGGTGCAATTTGCTCATTAGTGAATTAATAAGCATTGATAGGAAATCCGCATAGAATTTTCCTTTTCAAAAAATGTCTGACATGTCAACAAAATCAGAAGTTTGGACAGTCGCCAACGTCGCACCTGCAGCCGTTCGAATTAGCCGGTCCGCTCGTGCTTTCGGTGCATTTGACGCCTCGTGCGGGGTCACATTATATATCCGCCAAAGTGAATCTGAATGTTCCGCCAGTTGGTGAGTGTTGGTAGAATGGGCGCGGTGCGGTGCGGTGACCTAGCTTTCCTCTCGTCGACTAGCCGCATGGGCTCGACAAGAAGGTTATAATAATAATATACCAGTGTCTTTGGGCTAGTTACTTGGGTGCTCGTTGGTGGTGCACCCTGTTGCTTTGCACATTCTTATCTCTCCTGTGATACTCGTTTCCTTCCTGCCGGCAAGTAGAGATTACACCACTCTTGGACAACTGCTGGAGGTTCATGACTCGTACTTAAATTGAAGGTGTTGAAAGTTATGAGTAGGAGCTGGAAGCTAGAATGGAGGACGACTCACTCCCCTGCAAGGATGGATTTCTGCTCTTCCCACCACATGGCATGCTCGGACAACTCAAGGTAGGATACCGCAGGCGCAATGTCACTAGAATATTAATTTGGTACTATTGAGTATCCTACTGACAGGGAAGCCTTGTTTAAAAGATGATTTTATTCCTTCATAATGTTTGGCTTCAAATTCAAACATCTCATGCAATAAAGAAAATCTTCCCTTTTTCCCTCAATTGATTTCAAGTGATCGGTCGGATTCCGTAGTCATATATTTGCTTGCCCAAATTATGCCTTCATTTCATCATAGGCCAGGGACTCTACGACCAGGCAAACTACGCAGCCACCTAGGGTGCATATGTAAGGGGGGTGCAATAAGGCCTTTTTGAGAGACACATTTCGAGACAGATTAGTTTTTAACCTTTACTAAAAATGCAATTGAAACAAACAACGTAATCATGAATGACAATTTTGTCATTCTCTTGAGAAGTTCCAGAGGACTCAGTAACATTTAAAGTGGCTTCAACTGTTGACCTGAAAGAATTTGTGACACAATGTGCAATGGAAAAGGAATGCAAAGGGAGGGTTTAATGTGTCTGAAATTGAAACTAATGGCACTTAAATTTTAGCTAATTCTCAAGATTATTCAAAACTATTGGTGCTCCTTTCTTTTCCAGAAAGATTATTGCAGACTGTACTCTTCTGATTCTTACAATTTAAAAAATTACATTGCAGTCTCAGGTTTTCTGATTTTCAATTATTTACTTTAAGATATCTGTCTGAAAGTTGAAGTGGGAAATTTATTCTGGGTGGGGGGGAGGGGACACAAGTACTAAGACGTACTTAGGGCGCAAAATAGTCTTGAGTGGGCCCTGTACCTATAACATAAGTGTATTGTTGGGATTGGCTTCGGCCAGATTTTGATCAAGATAAGCTTTCTATTACGACAATTGGCCCAGTACCAATTTAGCATTAAACAATGTTGCCTTTATATCGTTTATGGAGTCATTCCACGTTAACCTAGACCTTCTTCAAAAATGTTTGGTTGTAAAGAAGGCAAATTGAAGTAAAAAAATAATTTTTGGCACTTTGAAGTCCAGCCACTTCCAAACATGTGGCCTTGGGAAGTTTGTGTCGTTAGCCCCCTGTACAAGTACTGCCCTATAACTTGGGCTGTTTTTGAACTAAAGAGCTCAGATTGGAATCATTGGAAAGAAAAGTTAAAACTCTCAGTATGTGATACACTTTTTTGTAAAATAAGTTGAATGACTAAGTGAGCACTAATTACATATTTGTTTTCCAAAATGTCCACCCTGCACAAATAATGCACCCAAATTGATTGAAAATTTCATGAAGTTTTCATCAAAAACTCACACAAAAGTATTTTTATTGAAAAGACTGGTGCAAACGCAGCTCACGATGCCAATCGGCTGGCTTGGTTTGCAGAAGGCGTGGTCGCGTCGCCGCTGTCAGCTGTTTCGCGGCGGGCGGCGTGGGTTACCGCGACTAGAGGTTCTGGACGCCGACGCTGGCCAATCACAGCGCATCATCACGCTGGAGGACTGCGTCAAGGTTGCAGCTGACACGCCGCGCGCGCCCCCGCATGCCTTCACGGTGAGTCTTCACCGTCTCGTAGGTAGCGCCATAGAACAAAGGTTGTAAAGAAGTGGAACGACAATGCTAAGTCACCTACGGCAAGTAGAGAGAGAAACTGGATAAAAAAAAAGACAGCTGCCAGTTGCTGGTCTGTGCCACTAGGTGGCGTGAATAAAAACAACAGTTTTTCAAACGCCACCTAGTGGCACAATCCTGCAACTGGCAGCTGTCTCTTTCTTTGCATCCCGTTTCTCTCTCTACTTGCCGTAGAAGACTTAGCATTGTCATTCCACTTCTTTACAACCTTTGTTCTATGGTAACTCTGTCTCCAAGGCAATGCTGTCTCCCAGGCACATATTCACACACAACTGGCGCCATTCACAAACTTCGCCTTCATTTCATGACAATACCGGCGATTGCGATGGTTTACATTAAAAAACCAAAATCCGCAGTTTTCATCCGATCCCGTCCGAATTGCGCGTGCACCTAGGCACTATCACTAAACTTTTATGCTAGAAGTATCACCCTTTTCATCGCAATACTTTGTCTGCAATTCACAGATAACAGAGTTTTATCAATGAAACAACCTTATTCTTATGGCGTGCTCATTTACTGATATCTCGCAAAATACTTTTGCGATTTCATTCTTGCTTCGTGTAACAATTCGCATCATTTGTCTGCACAACATATCAAACGCACAATCAAATCTAATCGGAACTTTATCTTAATTACATAAAAAACTAACACGAAACTTGCAGCCTAACAGGCAACGGCGGGTCCTTCGAAACACGTGGACGATGACAAGGGGTGTCACGACTCATGCGTGTACTGTGTTGCCAGATTGTGACCAAGAGTGGCGAGCACGCTGCGGCGGCAGATGACGGCAACGAGGCCGCCGCATGGATCTCGGCGCTACAGAGTGTGGCGTTTGCCGCGACGGTCACCTTCGCTTCAGCCGTGGAGGAGTACAATGACCTTTATTGCTCGGCGTCTGAGAAAAGTGAGTACTCGCTTCCTCCCCTCACGACATGGTACTGAAAGAAATGGAATCGAGGGCAATACCATAGAATAAACAAGGCGTTGCCAAGACCTACAATCCCTATGTTAAACCATAGAATAAACAAGGCGTTGCCAAGAACTACAATCCCTATGTTAAACCATAGAATA
>QKMV01001795.1:0-14831 GCA_003287335.1 Lednia tumana
ATTGGTCAACCGCTAGATGGATCACTTCACAACTCAAGGCCGCCAGCGTAAACCTCCGCCAAATGCATAGCCAATATAAATATGACATTAACAACACAACTTTAAAAGCCCACTACAACATTGAAAAGAAACAGCACAATAAAGATATACATTCAGCCAAGAAACCAGACAATGACCGATAAATAGCCCCAGCAATGGGACGAGCTTCCTGGAATATCATAGTTTCCTGTTCCAAATCAGACTTGTCTCCAGAAAATCTTGAATTAAAAATCAATGCCCAAAAATATTAGATCCAATTATTCTTGCTGATCAATTCAATGAGTAATTCGTTAGATCTGGAGACATTGCATCACCACTTCCTAGAAACCAACAAAATTAAACTCCCTTCCTTAAATTCAATGTCCCTACTGATTCTCAAGCAATTGCTCTGTTGCCATCACCCCCTAATCATTAACAGCTCTTTCCAAACCGGAGTATTCCCGCAGAAAGTTAAGCACGCACTTATAATCCTTGTTCATAAAAAAGGCGATAAAACTGACATTAACAAAAAGGCCAATTCACTACTCTCCTCTTTCTAAATGAATTGAAATAATTATGCTCAAAAGACTTACTTCCTATTCCAGGATTCCACAACTTGCTCACCGACTGCCCAGATGGTTTTTAAAGAAATAAATCCACAATTACCGCCAGGAATTTTTCAAATTCCTCGCAACTCTTCATACGACCCTAGACAGAGGTAACCAAGACTAAAGACTTGGTGGTCCAATAGCACTAGCTTTTGGTAGAATAGACCACAAATTACTTTTCCTAAGACTTCACTCCCTAGAAATAAGAGACCCTGCCAACAAATAATTTCTTCTTTCTTATCAAAGTGCACCCAAGTACTCAGCATTAACTCTAATGGTAACCCACATAACTCTAAATTCATTTCCAGCCCTCTAAATATTAAACACGGCATTCTTTAAGGTCCTTTCACATTCACTATTCCTATAATACGTTAATGATATTCCCCAACTATTTACAATGATTACTACGAATAATTTCAAATCCATGGTGAAAAAGTCCTTCGTATGACAAAAGCGAAGCTTGGAGGTGATTGATTTCGATGGAACCCGATAAATAAAACTTCTCTGAAATTTGAATACAAGTTAAATTTATTTTGGAAAGAATCTGAAGGATACTGAATTTCATTGGAGCTTTCAGTTAAAAATATAACGCCACGAACTACCGCTGAGCACAAAATCTCAGCGTCTGAGACCCCTAAGCCATGCAAAGTTTTCGCTTGACAACTGATTTCAAAATTACACATAACAATCAATATAATCAAGTAATATAACATGGATTAAGTATATTTGTTATAAATTACCAAGAATCTAAGAATCAAGATACTAGGGGACGATTAAAGCACAATTTAAAACAAATTTGCGAATATATTAGAAGACTATTACAATGTGCCTTGTGCCCTATGATCCAGGCAATTATTGCTGTCGCAAGTCAACAAACAGGATCAGTACACATAACCAAATGAAAATAAAACAATTGATGATTCTCTAAACTAATATATTATAATACAAGAGAAACCAACCCAAATTAGGTATGTGGTCAATTAAAAAAAAAAGGTAATATAAAAACAATTAAATTGGTAGTTTCAATATCAAGCCAGTCTTTAGTAGTAGGTAGGTACCAAAAAATATGCAGCATCACTTTCTTGAGAGAGAAATGTAACATGAAGATTTCACAAGCCAGGACAATACAATCCACATGAATGAAACTTAGGTAGATGATTTCATGATGACCCCACGGTGAGACTAAGATAAAATCAGCCAGGAAGGCTCATCAACACGAGATATTTGAGCTTTTAAGTCACAAGAAAGGGCTGTCCGAAACATATAACTGTAGAACCCTTACATCGAGCCATCGGCAAAATTGAGAAAGAGCATGTCATCCATAAGTTTGGATTTTACATCGAAGTCGGCGACCAGAAGTTCATCTCTCGCAGCTCCGATGGTTTCGGTCTGACAACCTTGATGCCCTCGGAATATTCCTCGGTGAACAGCTGGCCGATGCCCGATGCCGACTTGTTCCGACGCAATCCCGTCGAAACACCCAGCCTGTCGGACTTTCCCGGCGAAGCCGCATCTAGCTCCTCCTTGGTCTCTTCTTCCGTTACCGTATGAGCTAGCTGCTCTCGCTGACCCAACAGACTTGACAAAATCCAGCCACCCGGATATTTCACCTCTTGGTTCGGCTTGTCCGACACGGCGAACGCACCAGTGAAATATCGGTTCGGCATTTGCTTCCTGCCAATGGCTGGCGATGAGTCTGGCGTTCCCACGGGACTTGCGGGTAGAGATTTACTTCCGCGGCGTTTGCCGAAGTCGTAGGACTCGGCTCCCGAGGACGAGACTTTGGAGGGGGCGTTGGCGTGGACAAACTTGCCGGCGATCATTTGCTGAGCGACGTGAACGACGGATTTACCGCATGCCGCGGCTTCTCCGGTGAAGCCGTCGTCAGTGCCCTGGGACTTTGTGGCCTTGGTCAAGGAGATGCCAGGAAGATCTGAAAATCACATGTTTCGGATGAGAAATCGGCATTTGAGAAATGATGAAATCGGGAGCAATTGGCAATGGTACAAAAATTTTGTGAAAAAAGATTATGGCTGGATGCTGTAGAGGGTAGTAGGTACTACAGTCTATCCTGTAAGAGGTCATACTGTATTACATCCACAAAGTGACTGACTTGGCCATATCTTCCTATGTATCATCAGCCCCCTGGCAGAAAAGTATGCTCAACAGTGAATGTAGGGGGTCAGAACTACCACAATGCTTTTGACTGTATTTAGTCAATTTATGAACTGCTATCATCATAGTCAACAGTGTCGGAAGAAGTTACAAATAAAATGGATCTTCAGAGTGAGGTCTCTCCAGTCACTTTTACAAACTACCAGAAATTAAAAGTTCAGTCGCCAATCATCATCAATCAAATTATTTCAAATGATCAAAATGGCTTCTAGAAACAAGTAAGAAATTAAATTATTTTCGAAATAACGAATTGGTTTTCTAGGTTAAAAAAAAAATCTCATTTTTATTTCCTGCAATAAGTTGATTCAGAATGGAAATACTCTTTTACACACCTCTTCTTAGATGCCCCATTGTTAGTGTTGTTTAATATAAGTTGTAAGTTTGATTTAATTCACAAAAATAGAAATGGAAGCCGTTTATGAACACGACGGACACATTTACACTTCAGTGTTAATGCGATGTTTTTTAATTTTCCTGGCAAGTGGCAGGTATCGTTTTTGTTTCACTTGGTCTTTATCACTTGCTTACTTGGAACCTAGGCACCTAGATGGTAGGTACTAGCTAGTAACTTGTAACACCAAAACTATCAGTACAACTGACAAGATATGCAGATAAATTCTTAGTTAAAACACAGAGGGTACCTAATCTGTTTCTGTATCTCTAGTGACTTAACTAATCAAGGCCAGTGCTTACGCATTTTGCACTTTCTGTTATGTAGCTCCAAGAAGGAAACCCGTCATGTTATTGCAAACTACAGACATTAGAAGAGCAAATAATGGAGGGTAAACAGTGAATGGAATAATACGAGAAAAACAATCTGGGCTCTACACCGTCATAAATGATGTCAATCAACAGTGGGGAATGGAATTGAGCAATCAACAAAACTTAAATTTTTTATCATTTTGTAGCATTTGTTTTGAAGATATTTTATGTATATTTTAACTTTATCTTGATCTGATGCTGCAAGATAAAGTGTAGAAAACAACAAAAACATCTGAATTCGGCATGAAGATTTTTACATGCTTAATTGAAAGAAACAATCTTAGCTTGAGCAATAACCACCGAGGTCAAAAAACTCTGACAAAACAAGGAGTTATTGCTTAGATCGATAGATACAGATAGCAAACAAGAAATAATGAAGTAGGATGGTCTATCACCATAAAAATCAATCAATACATTGGTACCTACGATTTGAAAAGTAGGAACTCTTTATTTTTATGTCACCAATGTCATCAATCATACTAGGCTGTCATAATGGGTTAGGAAAGTATTAAAAATTTCTCCCACTCTTATAAGTTTACCTCAACTTTCTACATGTTAGTTACCAATTAGTATTTTAGCTGGTGCCTAGAACATTCCTGCTTCTCCTTTAGCACAAGTGGTGAAAGGCCAACTGTTATTTCTGACTAACTCCGATCCCTCAGCCACAAAGAAACAGTATTAGCTTTGCCATAACTTTAAGCACGATATCTCTCTTCTGATGACTTACTTTTTAGTTCTTCCTTCAGCACTTCAGCTGCCGTACAGCGTTGCTCGCTAGCAATCTTTCCAAACTTTTTGGCACATTTCTATAATTATGTACCTGTCAGGATGCAAGTAGGAAGCGTAGGAAAGTGCTCACCGTTGCTCATGTTAGCCTGCGGAATGAACTTGCGACAGTTAGCAGTGTGCCGAGATAGACCCGGGTCTTTCTCTAGCAGCTCGCTGATTGGGCGATAGTTCTTCTGCTCTTGTTCGTGGATCGTTTTCTGATTTGTAGATAATGCAACTGATGACTTAGGGTATCGGATGTAGAAGAAATTGTCATCGTGGGCAGGAGGTGAAAATGGTTCGTCTATGTCATACCTGAAAATAAAAATTAAGAACACATTAGATTTACTAGGGTTTAAAAGAGGTGAGATTATATGGGCCAGTATTACATGCTAGATTCAATTATACAGTTTATTGTTCAGCTAATTTTTGATAGGTACGTAACCTTTTAGTTTAGTTGGACAAGTGCCAGGGTAGGATCTTGTAAAATTGTCACAAATTATCACACGTTAACTGCTTCTTTGCAGCTCGCAGTTGAATTTGTCTAAGAGTGATGTCAATGGACGACAGTTAAAACAAACCTGAGGTAGGTATGCATAATGCAGTGCATGTACAAATTGGATGCTTATCAAAAATGTATTTGCTATGCTAAATTGGCACAGTCACAAGGTAAATTTAAAGAAACAACTTGCAGCTATTCTTGCAATTAAAAAAGTCAACATCACACTGGCTGGCATGCACATGTAAAGAAGGTAGGAAGCCTATGAATGGTACTGACCAGTTGATAAGAAAAGTAAACAACCTAGGAGTACTATGTAGTATTGCCTAAACCATAAAGAACCATAAAAATGGTTTATGGTACTGGTTTTTATGTTATGGTTGGCAATGACGAGCCTTAAAATGGATATTGTTTGATATATAAGCTGTCATTAAAAATTGTTGGTAGGTATACAATCTGCAGCAATTCTTTACTTCCACACCCAATATTATCTACTGTAATATGAAGCTCTCGCAAGCTCACCTATCATTCATTTTTGTTTTCATCCACTGAGGCAGTTGAATACTGGAAGTGATGGAGCGCTCAGGTTTCGTGGACCCCATCTTGACGGTCGAAGATATAACGAAGTTTCTGTGCAAGTTACTGTGCAGACGTGGATGAATTGTGAGTTAAAGATGTGCAAAATGAGTAGATCCCACTCGAAGCAGATACTGGCTGTGGTAAAGCTGACTAGGCGAAAATTGTTGGAAGTGCGCAAACTAAGAGTACGTTTCCACCAACTTGGCCAGCTGCTGAATTGAAGCCATTGTTAAAACAAAACACAAGGTAAACTGGCACATTAGCTGGATAGAGAGTTTGGTAGATGAATGGTGATGTAGGCGGGTAGTATGGATCTGAGGTTCAAGGTTGTTGTCATGCAGCACTTGACAGTCACAAAACAGCTATATATACACCATTACTTCAGTTCAAATAAGCAACATGTACTATACTGCCCAAACTCACACTGTATGCACATTAAATTAGCACCATGGAAAACACATCACACTAGAGTGGTACTTGAGACTTGTTTTTAGAGGGAACAATTACAACTTAAACGAGCTGAGTGCAGTTAAGGAAAGTGATGCAAATACCAGTTTAAGTTTCAATTCCCCTACCAATTAAGATTGAGTGAGTCTCATATCAGTGAAGTGGGGTCTCAACTATTCTTTCGCTATTAATAGCTATTAAAATTATCACACACTGATAAGAATAAACCAATCTCGTGAGTGATACGGGGTTCACTTTGGTGAGATTAAAAATGCTCTTTCACCTGGGCGACCTTTCCATCACAATAATTTTAGGATTGGCGACTTAACCTACAAGGACACCTTCAATGTCAATATAGCAAGCTAACACAATGCTAACACGGCCACATATTTACAGTTCAACAAGAGATAGAATTTAAAATTTATTTAGCTTACCATACGTTCTGAGTCAACTGATATTATGTTGAATTTTCCCATTTTAATTCCAAATTAAAATGGAATCACCCAGACGATGCTGTCAGCTGCTAAAAGAAAATGGCAGGACGTGCGTAGATTTCTAGGAGTCAAAAGTTCCTTTCCCACTCCCACTCACGAAGGGGGTAATCCCGTGACAAGCCTCGCGACTTGCGTAAAGACCTGACGTCATATTACAAATCCAGGAGTACCAATGTACGAATAACACAACACACCTGGCTGATTTCAGAAACGTCAATGTCAAACTGTTGAGCTCTGCTATTCCAAAGTGTCATTCACTGAATGTTAATAAACATTAATATTAACAACCATGGAGTCCAGCTGGTCTGGTAAATTTACAAAGTCAGTTTTTATATTTGGTTCGGGTATTGCCATTGGAGCTTGTGCGTTCTCTGCATATCGGTACTGGAAAAAGAGGGAACTGAAGAGTATTGATGAGGGGTTCGAAGATGTTTCTAGGGTATGTTGTCAATTTTGCATTTTTTTGTGATTTGTATCTACAAGACAACGTATTTAAATAATTGCAACTGTTCAAACCAAATACGTATAGTTTAAGGCAGTTATTAGTTCAATAAGGGTGATGCTCCACAGGTAGGTAAGTACCTACCTACTCTAGATGTATTTTTCCAACGGATGCTTTCACTTCCAGTTGGAAGAGAGCCCTGAGAGAAGAATTCTTGTGCTTGGGCTAGAGGGTGCTGGCAAGAGCACCATCCTTGCACAAGTAACTTCTGGCTCAAGTAAAAACCACGATATAAGACCCACCGAAGGATTCAATGTTACTAGTCTCCACAATGGCGGATTTTCCCTCAACATCTGGGAGAGTGAGTATAATTTTATTTGCAATAATAATAAACTAATATTCAGTTATAAGATACCGTTTGGTCCACTGATGACACTTCTTAATTCACTTTTCCACATTTTACAGTTGGAGGAGGAGAGAGCGTACGCCGATATTGGGGCAACTTCCTGCAAGACACGGATCTGTTAGTTTTCGTTGTTGATGCAGCTGATCCACACAATCTTGGTCTGGCAGTCAAAGAAGTCAAGACTCTTCTTGGCGACGAAAGACTTGCCAAAGTTCCAGTTCTGGTATTAGCTAATAAACAGGTAACCTTACCATGCATAACTCTCGTACCTAGGTACGTAATACAAGTTAGCGGTTTTATGGCCATGTTCATCCACAAGAAAAGAAACTCACATAATTCCTTTGCTTATTGTTGAGGAAAGACACAAAGCCACTGTCAACTTTCACAACTTTCAGACTTTTAGAAACTAGAATGCAGTTTTACCGTAAATTACAAGAAAAAGTAAATTAAGATACTCTTAGCTAGAATGGAGGCAATCCCTTTCTATACAATGTGCTTGAGACACAAAATCCTTAATTCCTAGTACACAGTTTTAGTCTTTCTCAACCCGCAATATGACTGCAGTCTGCGAGCCTACTGCGACAGCTTCTCGTAAAATCAAAGTGCTGTGAGCATTAATTGTCTGCATTGCAAATCATGCTTCTTTATTCGAAAGTGTTGGCACAATCCTAGTATGTTATTGATCTGAACTTCAGCTTGACAGTTTACAATTATATCCAAATATTGGTTCAATATTGGTACAAATGACATTACATTACATATTATCATTAAATTAAGGCATTATCATATTATTCAGGACACATATATGTTGAAATTTTTCCCTACATCCTGAAGGTGCCATCTAGCATCTGAAGCTGTCTAACATACTCATGGCCATGCGGGTGTAGGAAGGGACCTTCTTGAATTATTTCTTGATTGAAGTAATTCACTGCCTTCCAATGGACCACTAGCGTTCCAGAGGCGATCAACGTTGGGGGATTTTTAACGACATAAGAAAAGCATTGTCCCCCAATGTTGATTGACTCTGGAATTCCTTGATCACTAGTTGTCCATTACATCATTATGCAATTTTATGCTTATGAATACTTCTCATCAGGACCTCTTTGGATTAACTTGGTCTCATCTTGCAAATCTTGTAAAGAGTGGGAGGGGGCAGAGCCAAGCTTCGTCAAAATGTGACAGCTATCACTACAAAAGAGAGAAAAAGAGAGCAGTTTCCGCTGCAGATAACAAATTTTTTTAGACTTGCTAATCTAAAAATACTCTTGTTGCTTGCTAATTTGATTTTTTTTTTGCTAATCTGATATGTCTTTCGTGTTCCTTCATGCTTGTGCTGATTTTCCTCTCTGTTTCTCTTATAGATACTTTCCCTCGTACTTTCCCAGAGTTTAATAATACGTTTACACAAATCAACCTGCGGACGTGCTCTTCTGTTCTTTCAGGACCTTCCCGGTGCCATGAAGCCTGAAGAAGTGGCCGTGGCCTTGGATCTTGGCAGCATACCTCCGACGAAGCACAAGGTGCGAGTGCTTGGAACCCAAACCCCTCCAGGTACCGACGAGAGGCACCCTTCCATTGCTCAAGTGGAAAATACGCTGCTTAACATGACCCGGCCTTGACAGCGAATCTCATCGTTTGGCTTTTAACAAGAGCGACGTGTGTGGAAAGCCATGAGAACCCTAGTTTTAGATTTTTCACATTTTTTAATTTCTGGCGGCTCGTTTGCTGTTAAACGAAATACGTTATTAGAACGTACGCAAGTAAGTGACAGCCTATTGAATTGGATTATTTGATACGACTTTATAATCAATAGATCCGTTTAATATATAGAAAATGTAAGTTTTTAAAGAGACATAAATAGGAGCTCTAGTACCACAAAATATTACATTCATATATTCTCGTAAGAATTTCTTCATGCATGTTTTAAAAATTAGTTATTTTGTTAGCTTTCATTTTTGATGTAGAAGTGCAAAGTTGGTCGAGACCAAACTGTACTGCTGCCAGCAGAAACTAGATTAGAAAACCAACTGATTCACAAACTGGCTATTAATTCTAATGTGATTTTGTAGCATTCATACCCGCTTTGTGAAGCAGCTTTTTTTAACTAGTGCTAGAATTAGGAAATAGATGCGAGTCTAAAAAATGATGTAAGGTAGATTATCTAAAATATCTGTGTATTTATTTTTAGTGTCGTTCAATGTATGTACTCGAGAAATCCTTAGTGGCTGAATAGGAGGGTAGCCAACCGAGTTTGAGGCTCTCCCTTTCTAGTGGCCAACTCTGTTGTTTTCTCCGTAATAAAGCCCATTTAATTGATGAAATGTTCCAACATTTTCATGGAAATATTCACTCTCATGAGACTGAACTCGAGTTTTCCTTAGTAACAATTTTATCATTCCACTGGATTTTTTATAAAATAATGTTCTGAAAAGAAACAATTTTTTTGGCATGTTGGAGACTTTCAGAGCTGCTAAACAATGTTATCTGATATATTTATGGTTGGCACTCTGTTTGAAAAGACTCCTGGAGAAATTCTTTCTCCTGAAGATGTCCTTGCAAATACGGACATAGTGTCGACCACTGACAAGGCTCTCTCTGTTCAGGGCCAAAAGTCTTTCCAAACAGAGCGCAAACCATAAAGAACCAGATAACAAACATTTTTTTGTCAACTTGCAGTGAGAAACTTTACTTTAATCTAACAAGCAGTATTTTCGTTTTTTTTGATAGCCGCATCATCATTTTTTGAGTTTATAAAGATACCCTACATATCCAATACCTATTATTCCCATAGAATGCAGACTCTAAGCAATCAGTGACCTGGGAAAATCCAGCAGACAGGCTGAATGAGGTTTTCACTGAGCTATTACAGCATTGTAATTCACCACCACCTTCTTCGTGGTAAAATAAATGTGCCAGACGAGGAAAATGAGAATTCATTTCATTTCATTCTCCGTTTTTCCGAAAATGAAAAAATTGTCATGTTCCAATGTTCAAAGGTGCAACATATAAATGTCCGGATTATGTGGGGGATTGTTTCAATTTTGAGACTGAGGCGGGTGCTGGAACGTAAGTTTCAACCATACATGCAGGATTCGCATTTTCCAACTTCACAATAGCTTAAAATCAAATACAACCATGCCTGTGGAATGACTTAAGGTTTTTTTGACTTTCAATGACCAGAAGTCAAAAAATTGTCCATGGGTATTTGTAGGTATACATATTAACTGGCTAACCCCCACATTTCTGCTTTGAATACAGAAAAATGCAATGGTTTCTTGTCTGATAAATAAAAAGGCATTTGAATGACCTGCAGTCCAATTTCAAACCCAGTGGTTGTGACAAAAGCCAACTTGTTTAGACTATTATTTTTGGTGACATTGCCTCCCATCAACTCACTGAAATTAAGCAACATTGAGCTGGATTACAGGGGATGAGGGACTGTTTTGATATCTTGTTTTATTTGGAAAGTTTGTGCTAGTGGAACTTTGTCTTTCACCAGAATTTTTTTATGGAATAATCCAGCTGTTTGAGCTGTACTGTCCTTTGGATGGGACATTCATAAGTTCTTCCCTTCATGCTTTGGGGGGGCAGCCCGAAGGCAGCCTATGATTGGCACCAGATTCCCTCAATTGGCTTGTGTTAGTAAAGACAAATAACTAATAACATAACGAAAAATAGAGGTTAAAGAATGACAGCAAGGTAATGGCTAGTTTCTGTCATTCTCAGGGAATACTTGCACGTGTTATCGTAGGAAATTGTTGCGCCCTTCAATGTGGATGCCATGCTATCTTGTTGTTCTTGTTCATAAAACCTGTGTTATTGGTACTTTATAGGCGAGCCGTTCATAACATAATATATAGTGAGGACAGTAGAGAGACTGCAATATACCAGAGAACACAGTTACTTAAAGATAGTATCTATTCTAATAGAGGTGTTAATTACGTCTATGACCGATAGTGAAATACATCTTACCTGTGCCATAACGGCTCTGCAGTTTCCTCCTGCAGACACCATATTTTTATTTGGTAACTTGCACTTCTCTACTATTCTCACTATGTATTTCAAGCCTTTTAGCAAACTACAACTGGTTTGGTACTACATACAACCAATAAGAAAATATGGGTTTGGATGGATTTCTTTTTAATGTGTGCCAAGACAAAAAAAGATGGCCAGTTAAATGTATAATTATTTAATATTTTACTGTTTAATAAAATACAACCTATCAAGGTAGATTACAATTTACAATTTCCATGAGACTTGATTAATATTTGATGTAAATATTTCGGCTGACCTTCGTTCGGACTTAGGTACCTAGTATGTTCGTGTGATTTATATCTTTATACACTTAACATATCGAGCAATTGATATAAATGAGAAGTAAAATAAGATATATTTAAATAAATGGAAGTGATTCGAGCATCATTTCGTTTTTTTTTTCGGTCTAGTTATTCCACTGGATGTGAGGCAACGAACTTGTTGATTTTAGCTCGGATCTGCCTCCACGTATCTTGGTAGACGTTCTTGGAGTCTTTTGACATTGCCTGCAGATGAAACAAGTATGCGTTAGAGGCTTTTGACAGACGTTTTTGGAAATGGTTTGAAGATGGCAGTCGACGCTGTGATTTTATGGTTCTGCTCTGAATGGATTGAGATTTTGACCCCAAAATATTTTGATTGTTGCGGCGTGATGCTCTTCAGAAACGCATTCAGCAGCACGGTGTTCACAATTCACAACAGCCAGTGCTAGAAAAGTGAGTGTGTAATTGAGTGTTTAAAGTGAGCTTTAAAAAGTTCACGTTTTTCAATTTTAAAGTGAGGTTTTAAAAGTTCACATCCTACAAAAAATTCAAGTACGCTGAGTGTCAGTTCTTTTGAATTTTATTTAATTTTGTTTTTGCATATAAATTTCAGAAAATCTCTTTTGAATGAGTCGATCCGAGGTCTGTCAGCTCGGGGAAAATATTGGAAGGAAATGGAATATGACTGATGCCAGATGACCCATGCCACAGGGCAAAAGATTGAGTGAGTCGCTAAACACCAATAATCAATTAATAGAATGGAATATCTAATGATTATCAGGTTAGCTGGAAAGTCTCTCTAAATAGAACCAAATGCATGTTTTGTTGCTTTGAAAACTGAGTTAATTAACTTTATTATTAATTAACTTTATAATTGAATTAACTTTACACCCTGACTAGGAGTCATGGAGAGAGCACGCAGATGGGCATTCAATATTGAACTGAACTTAAAAAAACGTAAAATTTAGCACATAATTTAAATGTTTGAAGTTCAAAGTTAAAGAACTGAATGCATTCACCAAAACATTCATAAAAAGTAATTTCAAAGTATTTTAAGTTGCAATTAAGAACGTAAGTAGATTAGCACCAAATTAAACTGTTCTACAAATTTGGACACAACTTATAGCCCCCTCTACTGCATTTTCAAAACTATAGCGACATGCTAAATAAGAGGCCGTCCATGGGGAACCTATTATTATGCTAACCTTTTAAGCTATGCCCTTTACCAACATTTGTACAAACCACCAATATGTGACCCACTCTAGATGCCAGTACCAGAGTATGCCAGTAATATACCTCATGTAGAGCCAAGGAAACATGACAACAAACCTTATAATCTTCGCCGTGACGCTCTACGAGATAAGCTATCCACTGGAACTCATTGTTTGGGAGCTTAAACTCTTTTTTCCTTGGCATATTTGCAAATTTTTCTAGAGCAGCGGCTACAGGTTTTGTCTCTTTTACCACTTCAGGCATCTCAACGTCGATGGCGCCCAACACGGGAGGAGTTAGCATCTCCTTCACCGTTGGAATTTTAAAGGTAACATTTGGATCGTACACCAACCCCATTGCTTCAAGATTTTGCTTTGCGCTCTTATTTTTCACCCATGTTTCATTAATCAAGTCCCTGAAAGGAAAAGTGTTAAATCGAGGACTTATTAACAGGAGAAATCGTCGCAAAAAAACAGCATTTCATGGCAGCGACTGGAGAAGGTCAAGTTGTATTTTGAGGATATATAGGGGAAACTTAAATGTTAAAATACAGGTCTTCGAATAAATTTTCATCTGAAAAAATCTGCATTCACTTATTCTCTAGTAATGACGTGAATATCATAAAACATTTCCAAAAAAGTGTGACGGATTTTGTCACTCCTTTAACCTAGCTTTCGTAGGACTATGTAATCTTACCATTCCGTTTTGTGCAATTTTGCTTGATTGACTCTCATCTTCTTTCTGTTAATATGGAACCGAAATTTCTTCCGCCTTTGGTTCTTCCTGATCTTCATACCTAGCGATTACCGTCAATGAAAAGGTAAATTCAACAAAACGTCGACGCAAACACGTGTGTGTTCGTGGGCAAATCGTATCAAACGCGAAAGCCTGCGTACGAGGGCGGGAAGTTTAAAGCTTTTTGGGAAATGTTTTGGTTGGTAAATTTCAGTGGTAAAACTGAAGATACTACTAAACTAGCCTTGGGCTGGTAAATCATTCTTTATCGTCCCATAAATAAAGAAAACACATATACATAAACACATACATACACTTAAAAATACAACTTTTTGTAAACATTAATTGAGTAAATAATGATTCTAAAATATATAGTTGAGAACGCTGGTAAATTGGTAAATTTACTAGCGCTACAGCCTATACATTGATAGATACTGCGTGTAGATACTGCGCATCTTTTTTTTGCTCCGACATACTGCGTTACACCTACACACTAGGCCATCTACCACCCTGTGTTAATTACCACATGTGTAGCATCTATACTCTCTTTGTGTAGCATCACGCAATTTCAATGTCTGTTGTGCACCGCGGGCTTGCATTTTCCTCAGATTTGAGGGGGAAAATATTACCAGTTGTTTGTAATCATGTAGGCACATGGAAGATCCACGGCCTGCACGCAGCTATGTTTTATTTTTTTATCCTAGGTTTTAGAAACCCTAGGAACACCAAAGTATGAAATCCTAACGAAACTTGAACGACATATGAACTGGTATTTTTTTCAAAGCCACGCGACATTTATTTTAGAAAGGCAAAGGGTTTTAACTGAAGATTTTTTAAAATTAACTCTATTTGCGAACCTTGCACCATAGACTGAAAAAAAATTGTGTATACATGTGGGTACCTAAAGCTTTAAGTTGCGTTTGTGTGTCGCAAGTGCGTAGCGTTTTTCTAGCTTTAAGTTGTTCTTTGGGCTATAAAAGTGAAATGTTTTGTACACTGGCTTCGCCGTAAGGCTTAATACGGTCGCGTTGAAGGATGAGCGTAATATTTCGTGCCAAACTTTAAAATTAGCGAAAAATTTCAAAACGAAGCGTTCCGAGAAAAACTATTTCTGATGGTTTCTAGATTGCGCTCAAAAAGAAGTCAGTTCAAAGTTCAGAGATTTCGAGTTGGATGTCTCAAAGTTTAGCCGTTTGACCGAAAGGGAGCGAACCACAGCTTCCTAGATTCGCTCGTCCTAGCTCGTCCTTCCTGGAAAGGACGAGCGAATCTAGGAAACTGTGGAGCGAACAAGTACACACAAAATGCACATCTTATTACTTTTTTGAGACTCATATCTCCTGACTAATTTCAGCACTATAGTTTTAAAAAAAAACTGTTAATAACTG
>QKMV01001796.1:0-11438 GCA_003287335.1 Lednia tumana
TCACTAGGTTGATTCGCGTGTCTACCGCTTACTGTGATGATGGAAAGATAATAAGAGTTTCACTAGGTTGATTCGCGTGTCTACCGCTTACTGTGATGATGGAAAGATAATAAGAGTTTCACTAGGTTGATTCGCGTGTCTACCGCTTACTGTGATGATGGAAAGATAATAAGGGCAGTGGCCAAGTGTCAGGGGAGACAAGGTAGACACGGTCTACCCTAAAAATCAAGAGACATTACCTCTTTCTAAGTAACATTGGAGCTTTTTTTTTAAATTTCTATACCTATTCGCGTTTGAATGCGTCTACAAACGCTGCTTTTCACAGCTGCTTGATGACTCTCGATGATTAATCGTTCGATTAATCGATCATGACCACGAAACGATTAACCGATGTCACTTACAATAATCGAAATATTAGTTTAAAATTTTCAATACAATCTCAGAGCGGAATTTTATTCTACGCATTTTTTAAATTTGTTAAAACTACTAGCAAGTTAAACTTCATGGTCGAGATGCCATTTTTGAAATGCAGCATTTCAGTTGCATAGCATAGCAGGCCTGTCAGCCTGTTTTTTGTTGTAACAACTTCTTAAAATATCGAAATAATCGATTATTAATCGATTTGATTATATTAGATTTAAATCGCTGCTAAATGTTGGTTTAATTTCGGTAATCGATGTCATTAAAAAATATCGATTGACATCCCTATTTATAACTAATAACTTTTCAGGTACGAAAACTGGAACGGTGTCCGGATACACATCGAAAAATGTGTTTTTATGGTTGTAACCATCGGTGGCAATATCCTATGTCTGCCCAGTTCACGGACTGGCAGTTCGCCACTGAATATAAAGTACGTTTTTCCGAGCTGGCGACGGAGAACGGAGTGGCAAAGGTAAGCGCAGCCCGGCCAGATGCCGGCACATAAACGTACCTACTCTGGTCGCCTTCAATTCCTTGGCAACGCGCGTGACTTCGAGCAAAATCAACAATACCGAAAGTAGTCAAAGAACAACAGCGTGATGAGCGCTGATAGGCACATTGTTAACTCAGCTAGATGTTTTTAATTTGCACGCGTTTCAATGCGATTATGAAAACAGCAGAAAACGTGTTTAATTAGCGAGAATTTACGTTCTCAAGTCACCCAATTTTTTGTTCGGCTGTTCTGTAAAGAAAAATGGAAGTTCTGTTTCTTGTGTACCTACCAGGAAAACGCTTTGCACTTTTGTGGCGCATTGAATGAGCGTCTTTTTCGGCATGACAAATCGCTTGACAAAAAGAACCACAGAGATCTAAATAAAACAGCCACAGAAATCTTGATTTTATAAATTTTACAATAGTAGAGGAAGCTTTCTTCTGTGGTTGGTAGATATACCATGTTTTTAATGTTTTTCTTACCAGATTTGTGCGATTTTCAAACATTTCTAAGAACAACTTTCTGCAAGGGTTGAGCTCAAAATCTATACAGGCCCCAGTCGGAATTGGGTCGGTATTCCAAAAAAATCAGCTGGATTAGACGGGTCTGGCTGGTGGAGCGCGAACAAAAAAATTGTGCCATAAGAGTTGAATGGAAGGCGCCTGGCTCGCTGCGCTCGCTCGCCCTTATAATTAATGCATGGCACTGCACACAGAATTCTACGATAATAATGCAAGATTTTTCATTTGTGAAGGGAGCATTGTGATTTTGTATAAATTGTCGGTACTTGTTCTCGCAAAAAGAAGCTGTACGAGCCGAAAAGCTTGACTGTCTGTACTCTCGTGCAGCGCGATGTTTTTGCTGCAACAATAAAAGTCAGTGATGAAATGTCAGACGAAGCTATACAATAGCACAGCAATATTATGAAAGCATATGGCGAAATCCCACGTTGTAATGTCTAGCGAAAGAGGGAGAGAGAGGGACGGACGGGGCGAAGACGTTTTAAATGTTTTCTCAAAGCTGTCAGAAAATACGAAATTTGTTGCGCAAGTTTCTGAAGAGAGAGAGAAGATGTGTACAATACGAAAAGATGCAGAAGTTCGAGCCGAATAAGACAGCGAATAAGACTTATAAGCTTATGTTTACTTTCATTTCAGCTGAACGCAACTCGGCAAGCAAAAACGAACAAATCGTGGAACGAATTATTTTTGGATGAAACATATAAGCTGCGTCTGTGAGGTGTATAGATATTTGGTAATATGAATCAAAAACGGACGAGGACGTGGAAAAAAAAGCGGGGGGCTTTAATTTCGCATGCTTCACAGTTGACAGCTTGTTCGGACTTTGCATATGTCATAGAAGAAGTAGAACAAATTTGACTCACTGTAGCGCTCGTGTAAGTGACAGAAGTCTTTATGGAAAACATCCTATAAATTATACATTGAAATGGTTCATTTGTAAATAACCGAAGCATGTAAAAGCTACATTCACGTTATTTTCTCGAATATATAATTATTTGTGTCGGTTAATAGATTTTCTTCCGAGTTTTGTTTGCATACCAATGAGCCTTCAATAGATTCATTTTCTTTAGAGCTTCGCCGAACGAGTCCAAACTAGAGCAAAGTTTATTAAAAATAAATGTTCGTACTAATTTCATTTGACGTCTACAGCTAAGAAGCCCGTGCCATTTTAACTTCCAGCTTACTTTTCTCAAGACTTCAACTTCCGAAATGAAAGAACTATTCAGTAACTATTCTCTCAGCTGAAATTAATCAGCCATCGTTTTTTTGTCGCCACGGCGTAAAAGTAAATCCTCTTCCTGCTTTAATATCCTGTTCCGTGTTCAACCGACTTCTAGAGTCTAACCCACTTTGCGGAAATTGGATGCACCTTAACAATTCCAGGCAGCGGAGCATGCATCCAGCCGCAGAGTAGAAGGTAAATTAGACACTGATTAACTGGAGATGGCGCGTGTTAGCACCCGCCAGCAGTTCGTACCTACTGTCATTACGCTCAGTACATTTACTAGTTGTGCAACACGGAAAAGGCGTTTGCAGCCCAGGAGTCGAGTGGCCGGGGACCCGCCTTCGCCTAAATGTCACGCGAAATGATCATCACCCGAGTCGCACACCGAATGATCTGTCAGCCGTCACTGGTTTATCGTGAATTTATGCTAATCGATAAACCATACCTGGGTGTCAACAGCTGATGTTTTGACATAAGGAACCGCATCATTAATTTTACTCACGTTTACAGGACTAGGTAGAAATTGGTGGCGCGTTATTGGTGATCAAGACTCAAGAACGGATTATGTGTAAAGAATATCGTAGAAATGCGAGGTTGTTCGATCGTATGTTTTACGAGCGGCAGACGGTTGATTTTCTTTTGGCTTGCGTAGAAGTGCATGGGCTGTCAGTGTTGACAGTAGCCCCGTGGCAAGGTCATTCGGTACGCAGTGGTATTCTATGGTTAATAGACAACATTCGAAAAGGCTCAATCCACAGTCAATAAGGACTTTTTTTAACTGTAACCCCATCAGACAAGCATTAGACACACGATTTTAATCGTCTCTGTAATGACTTTTTGAATGTGGTCGATAGACAACATTCAAAAAGACTTAATCCAGCGTCAATTCGGACTTTTAAAAATGCAGCCCCCAGCCCCGTAAGAGAAGTATTTTACACACGATTTTAATCGGCAAGAACTTTTTGAATGTAGTCTATTGGGAGGTGAAATTAGAGGGCTTTGACACTTATTTTTTAATATTTCGAGAGCTGTCCGAAAGAGAAAGAGTTGGGCTTGGGAAAAAGTTAATCAGCTTTTCCAAGTTCCCTCCTCCCGCGCAGATCACAAAACCGTATTTCGGCAAGTTAACCAGTTTCGCACGCACCAAAAGCCGGATAAAATGATACTAATTTTGCCTCAAATTAATTTGCTTCGTGTCCACACGTGTGGATGGCTTGATGTTTCTGTTTAATTCTAATGCCACACGGAATAACTAGGGTTAACTTCACTTGGCGTGTGAACATGAACAACAACGTGAACATGGTCAAAGAGCGGCACGTCCTGCTTCCAGCCGTGGATCACGCACCTCGCACGTGCATTCCCGCCAATTATTCAAACAATCCGAACCCCCACAACTGTTTGCTCAGACCATTAGAGATAGTTGGCGAAGACCATGGCACATTGTCCGAATTCGGCTTCGGTCATGTATTAATCATCGACCAGCATATTTTGACGCAGCAGAACTGCTGGCGAAGAGGTATTTTCGGGATGAGCTTTCAGGGAATTCCTTAGCGTACGAGATCGTATCAAAAGAAATGGCCAAGATCGGAATTTCTATAGTGACGGCCTCGACCTAACTTGATGGCTTGATAATCGATATCCTTCCCTACTCCAGTCAACGACCACGCGGAGCCTAATGCTTCTAGCGCATGCACGCACGCACGCATGCACGCATGTCGAGGGTTTTTTGGTTATTTACATTATTAAAACGCACATGTGAGCTTTGGACATGTGTCTCCCTTGACACACACAATCACGGTGTATATACGGGCTCAAACATAAAGCGAAGTCAAGTGCATTGAGCTGTATAGTAGTGTTGATTTAAGAATATTTTAGGTCTGGCATAATACAAATGGATCTGGCTCGCCGCTCAAAACTAATTTTCTTTACATTTAATACTCAGCGCGGCTCTTCAAAAGCGTGGAGTGTGGATCTTCACGCATGCGTTGTCATAATTTATGTATTCCGTGAAAAACTGTGAATTTGGTTCAGCTCATCAAGTAACTTCGTTAGAGCTAGTGTTTTCTGTCAAAGGAGTGTCATTGCAACGGCGCGAGGGATTCCGTGATGTCATTGCCGTATTTAATTATCGCTCAACGTGAAAACGTAACAATATAATTACCCAGAGGATTAAACAGAAAGCATTGGCTACCTAAACCAGTGCGGCTTGCGCACCATTGATGTGGAAGAATTCTGCATTCTGTTTGGCGTTCACAAACTAGCAAGCAACACAATATTATAACACGTAAACTGGGGGAACGCTTCACTGATATTCAGTCCACACTCCGCCGTCCACACCGTGACTTTGTTCGTACATGTAATGTAAATCAAGTTTCCACAACTAGACTATAATAGTAACAAGTACTAATGAGATACATAGTTTCCCATTTTGTTTGCAATGCATTATTCTGGACACATAATATAGTGTGCATAGTAGAACGCTCTGACCCGTGGGTACTGTTCGGATATGGGTCCCTTTTGTAAGATGCGACCATATTGCTTTATCTCCGGAGAAATAGTTGCTTCCCTCGGTGGCCATCTTGGAGAGAATTGCTTCAAGTCTCTGGGATCTAGACTTTAGAAGCACGGTGGTAATATCATGAGAGGTGCTTGCAGATTCCGTCGAGCCCAGATCACACTTAATGATGGCGTTTGCAGGTTCGGTTTATGCAAGTTTAATGAAGGTAGAACTACTTTGCCGAACGGTTTATGTGTCTGGTTCCATGGTTCATGCCAGACCATATTGAGACGTTGACTTTTGGTCAATATTGTCATCGCCCTAGTTTGCCGGAACTCCGAAAGTCCATTCATCGACGGATTTTCTCAATTCCAACGCTGTATTGTGTGCGTCCATGGTGGAGGAGATTCAATTTTCTGACGTTTCTATAATAATGGATCGCGGAATGTTTGTACTTAATACAAAAATAAATTGCAATGCTTTTGAAACGAAAAGCGAAATTCAAATCTGGAATCGGAAACCAGGAATCTTTTTTCTGCCTAGAATACAGAGTTGACTCCGTAATAAAGCACAGGCTCCGATTTCACAATATCACGATTTCAGATAAAACCGCTCGTTTTTTCCTCCTGGTTGATTCCTATTCATCTTCCCAAAGTATGATATATTGACTGCAACGTCCCAATAAGACAAAACCCCAAGACGAACAAATAAATAAAGCAAGATAAATATTTCCCGCAGTTGCATGCCGGCATCCTCCCAGCACACATCCTGAATCCAGAGCGCACATTCCAGGGTTTTCATCCCACTTAACTTATTTGTTACCAGCGGCAGCCAGAGAGCTAGATAGGATTCCTGTTCCTAAAATTTCACGATCGAAGTATGTAAATTGCGATTGCCCATCGCCTAACGTAACAGACATTGACTGTTCAAGATATGTATACATGATTAAGTAGACATTTCTCACTACACAGCCGGCAAGTGTATAGTTAGTCCAATTTCAATATTGATATTTGATAATAAGGGTCGCCTCACCTTGTCTAGTCTGGACTCACCACACCAGAGTACAATATTTGCGTTGGAGTGAATATACACTTGAGCTTTTGTTACACAATAGCCTACGACCATACAACCACTTGTACGGTTTATCATGCGCAATCTTGTGACAGTGAATGATTGCTTCGTTTCAAGGCTGGGCCACCAAGTCAGCCCGGGTTGAAAGTGTGCAAGTGGACATTGTCGTTGTTATCGGTTACAAAGACAAACTTGGCAACACTCTTACGCGCTACTAGCGCACTTTGCCGGGGATTATTATGTGTTGTTCGCATTTGATTGACAGTCCAAAGGAACGTATAGCAAGAGTGGGTAGACAAACTAGAAAGCGGCAGAAAGCAGAGTCCCTAATGTCTCCCTCATGTCGAGAGTTTGGCAAGTTTGAAGAAAATAGATGATACGTCTTGGTTTTGGGTGGGTCGCGTCACAATTGAGCTATCGGCAGACAACTAGTCGGGTGTCATGCAAATTTTATGGGTTTCGGGTTTGCAAACTCGGTGAAGAGTTGCAAGCTCTTGTGCTTAAAAACGTGGCGAACTGAAAGTGGGTTTGTGTTTTTGCTCAAATCGTCGGAGAGATATGGGTTGGATAATACCTGGAAGAATCAAAGAAAGTAAATAAAGCACGTAAAATGAACCCCTATTTCTCTTGGCTGGTCGCGTTCAACCTACGCGAACAGATTGCTTTCTCCTTTGGTCGTGACTATTAATTATTATTAGTGTGTGGTTTGAGTACGCAGGGGTTTCAAGAAGAACCACTCGGTAAATAGATCTAAATTTAATTATCCATTTACCCCTACAAAAACCAAGATTAATAGTTAATACTTCTTGGCATGTATTATAAAGCAGTCGGTGTTTGAATTATTCCCACGTTTTTCTTCCCAGTACAAAGATTAATTAAGAAACTAACAAGAACATGCAAAATTACAATTTGTTATTATTTAGACGCAAAGTAATCTTTTCACGTCAAATACGAACTGGAAAAGCTACACCAACATGTACGGAGCGAATGTTTCTTTTTTCCTCATTACTCTGATAAAGAAATTAGACACAACGGAATTACTCCGAACAGCAAATTTGGCGTCGTCTCTTCGTTTTCTCTCGTACGTCACGCGGCGCTACGTCAGACCGACGTCCTATTTCCCGCAGCGATGCATTTTCTTGGCCATGTTTGAAAACTGAATCGCCTTCGGGCCGTCGGCGAACAACCAACTTCGGTCGAGACGACATCGTTTTACGCTCTCCTTCTGCTTTGTATTTTTGCAATATTTTGTTTTGCTTATTCTCGTATTCCCTTTCACGATGACTACGCCTTACACATTGTGCCATCGTATATATTATATTTTGTTTATCGTGCTCACATAATAATTTAAACATAGCCATTTTGGGGTCGCCGCACCGCGCATCACTCTAATGTTTTTGTTTTCCCTCCGTGCGCGATCTTTTCCTTGGCAATCGGACTCAATCTTTTGTCTCCACCGCTCCGTTTATTTCGTGAAGTGCTCCGCCGCTCTTCTCGAGATATCTTAAAAGCTTATAGCTACTTCTCCGCGCAATAAATATCCATCAAAATCCTATTTTCAGACTTGAATCTGTGTTGAGCACAATATCTTGCGCGGTGATCCTATCTCGGCGGTGTAGCTGGTTAGTTGTTGTGTTGTTGTGTTGTTGTGTTGTTGGTCTGACTTGCCAGGGCTGGTCGCCCCATCTCAAACGGATAGATTATTGATAGCGCCGCGGTGCGCGCGTTGCGCTGGGCCCGATGGCCGAGGAAACATATCTAATCAACTTAAGCCCTTTCGGCTAAACGAATGCGGCACAGAGCTAACACTGGGGAATCGAGGGACAAAAGCAATACCACGCAAGAGTAATTGGGATAGATTTCTTTACGGGCAATGAAATCATGGATGAGGAGGACATACATAACCGTTATTTGCTGGGCGAAAATAGTGCGATGCGGTCCCGCGCGGACCGCAATTGCGCATTTGCGTGATTCGTACTTTCTTACCTGGCTGTTTTTTGTGTATTTTCGCTTGTTTTCTAATATCGATATGTATTTTTAAGGGATTGGCAATTCACTTCTCAACGGAGGCAAATATACAAATGCCTAGGCTCGCACGAGCTCCTCAAAGAGACGGGAGACAAAGGGAAAGGAGACGGCCACTTCGTGAATTTCGCCAATATCACGAAAAAGTAGACGACAACGAAACCATCGGTGTTTGCATTTTTTCAAAGCCCTTTACATGAGGGTTGCGAGTTCAAATAAATACCGACACACGCAACCATATGCGATACAAATGTCAACAGTTTCATTCTACTCCTGTGCGTTGAAACGAATCGGCTACCGGTGTCGTACTAATTAACTGCGTGATACTCACTCAGATTTGTAAACCAACCGTACCCATTTCGGCACAACTTTTATCTAGTCTGTCCGAAGGGTACAATGTGGGAAAGACATTGCTAGAAGAGCCACACACATTGAATTAATTTCGGTGGCCCGACGCCATCCTGCGTGTATGACACTGAATTCCAGGCAATCAGGAGTCATCATTGATAAAAGCACACAGCTGAGGCCCTCGTAGATGGGATCGATTCGATCACCCAAAATCCCACAAAATGCTGAAAATACCCCACTTCCCTCTCTATAGGGTGCTTGCACGTGGATCACTGCCTTGTAGATAAATGCAGAAATGCCGGCTGCTTTGTGGTCAAGCTATTTTCAAAGTACGAATTATAAAGCAAGATTTTGATACAAATGTCAAATAATATTATTCTCTTCTATTCCAGCCAAGAAAAGAATACTAGATATACCTACTAAGAAAAGCTAGAGTTCTGAGTGCCCTATCCTGTCTGGCTTAAATTCCAAACCCACTTTGATACAAATTTGATACAAGTTGGCTTTGGCATTGAACCCAGGCAGAATAGGGAAATTTCACAACCGAAGTGCAGTTTCTTAGAAGGTATTTCTAGTATTATTTTCATGGCTGAAATAGGTCTGTTAAGTCAAAATATTACTTATAACTGAACAAGAACTTTAGAAGAGGTTGTCCAAGAGCTGTGTTTTGGAGCTTGACCCTAAAGATGGCGGCATATAATGCAAATATCTATGCGGAAGTGGTCCACGTACAAGCTCCCTAAAGGAAACCGAACCTAGGCTGAGAAGGTAGATTTGGGTCCTACGGGATGCAAGGGGCCGCCTGTTCTGGTCTGATTGGAGAAAACAAATGATTTTGAACAACACTCTAATCAACAACTAACAATCCTTGTCGATTTTGAACAAATTTGAGTGAGGAAACTCAAACTTCAGTTCCCTTCAGCTCGCCACACTAGAAGCAGCGGTACCAAAAGTTAAAAAAAAACGTACTGTATTAATCCAGTAAGAATTAACATTACTGGCGGTACTAATTGAGCTTTACAACGATATTTATCGTATTTTTTGTGATCAATTATGCACACACTTGAATTTAACACCTATTAATTGGCGTGGAAATAAAAAACCAGCACAGGTTTGGAATCAAATATGTAATGCATATTTCTAGATGTGCACTATTGCTAAAGCAAGCTTGAAAAGGCCGTTGAGGTCTTTGAAACCTTTTGGTAACAAGACTGCACCATCCTAATCTCGAATCGTGCTTTCTGCGTTCTTTTGTTTTTGTTTAATGTCTAAGTACACGAGTGCAATGCACACGCTAGATTATTCAATTCGGACAAGATCTTTATAAAATATTCACGATCAAAAAGTTTGTTTTGAAAAAAGGCGGCGAGACAAAATTCGCCAGTGTACGTATCGTTGCTAGGTAAAACGCCAGCATGCAATCAGAATTGAAATTCTTGCGAACGCTTGATTTTCACGCTCGACTAAACTTCAAGACATATATAGCAAGCAGTGACTAGCTCTCAAGAATGAAAATTTATCGCGGGTTTGTGTTGAAACTTAATTTTCTCTCGTTGTAAAGTGCGAAATGTTGAGTCGTCATTACGCACCCCTGTTTGGGGAGTTGAAAGAGCTCGCGACGGAATAAGGCTCTAATCTAACAGTGCGTGAGACTGTATAGATATATATACACGCTGTACACGTTAAGAAAACCCCTTGCCGCTACGAGCGCTATGTGCGCAAGATTTCGGTTACAAAAGATGTCGACGCCGTCCTCGTTTGTTCTACCCTGCCCTAGGACAAACGCCTGTCCTAGACTTTAGAGAGGTGTCTATTTTTTACATATCTAACGGTTTTCAACGAAGTGTGGAGTGTGTGGTTTTATTTGACAAATCCCACTGCCAGTGAAATTCTCGTGGAACGGGCGAATATCCGCGTACAAGCGGTAGTTTTCTTAGCCCGTTTGTAAATAAATAAATTTCCTCTGCATCGCAATTCAAGTTAATCGATAATTCACGATTGCGAAGCCTTCAAGGCTTGTGATCACTAAGCGCATTTTTCCAATTACAATTTTACCGGAGTTTTTCAAAACAATGTAACTATAAGATATAAGCACACGTAGTAGAACTATTTATTCATGGACGTATACATTTGGATCTTGTCTTAGTAAACAAACACCTGGTCCTGGTTAAAATACCATAAAACCTATGATCAACCTGGCACTTACCAACCAGGCTTTTTACCTCCTAGAAATCATTTACCCTTTTTAACGAGACCGTTCAACATATCAGTCACACCTTATCACTCTACGGTTGCTAACCTAACCTTACGTAACGTAACCTAACCTTACCTAATCAAACCTGGTTGTGGATGATGGTTGGATCACATATTTTCAAATCTCACAACATCCAGCTTAATTGTTCCGTCAAAGCCAAACGCTAAAATCACTGTAACGCGATGTATCGTGCGCTGGTATAGTCTTTGCTTTAGTTAGAAGTGAACGGAATCCTGAAACGTTTTAATCCTCGCACTTGTAAATATCCATATCAACATCCCGAACATGTTATCTATCAGAATAAATGGGTCTGGCTATGTTGTCAAATATCTCGTCGACCAAGTACAACCCTCACATGCCAAATTGCTATACCTATAATTGATGGGTTGGGGAGGCAATTTGGTATTTGGCAACACAGCTCTGTGCTCGAGTCAGCGGCCAAGTCAACACTGGAACAAAACCCGAGTCCTGTCAAATAAACATTGAACTCAATAAAGATAAACCTAATCACCTCTAATTCCGTGCACTTCTAACTAAAGATAAACCTAATCACCTCTAATTCCGTGCACTTCTAACTAAAG
>QKMV01001797.1:0-14826 GCA_003287335.1 Lednia tumana
TATTTTCTTATAGTATTATTTTTGTAATTATTTGGATTTTAGGCAAAATGGAAGATACATTTAACATTAGGTATTTCAATGAAGGGTAATAAAATAAAATTAATAATGATGAGCAGCATGTTTTATCTTCTTCAGTGTACGAAACATGAGTCGTAAAGCAAAGAACAAAGACACTGAATGCAGTGATGAAGAAGTGGAGGAAGAGTATTCAGTAGAGAAGGTCCTTGACAGGCGCATGAAGAGTGGTCGCATTGAATACCTCTTGAAGTGGAAGGGATATTCCCAGTAAGTTTAAAAGCCCATACAGTCTAGTACTCTTAAATACCTACAGTACACAGTTTAAAAAAAAAATTGAATTGAAGAAGTAAGTTTGACTTGGCTTAGAAGCAGCTGCCACAATGTCCACGCTACTAGGTACATAGGCAGATAACTCAATCTTATTAATTTTGCAGTGATGACAATACATGGGAACCAAAAGAAAACTTGGATTGCCCAGCATTGATTGCCGAGTACGAAGATAATCGGAAAAAACGCGAGTCCTTAAAAAAGCCTGACAAGAAGAAAAGTTTTGGCGTCGGAAATGAAGATAAGAAGCCCAATATTGCCGGCATGGTAGAGGAGGGTCAGATATTTAATTCTGAAGTTGAGGTTAGTGGTTCTGACTCATGAGCATTTCCCTACATACGATGTATCATACCTATACATGCCATGATCTCAAGTTTGAAACTTAACACCAGCTTTTAAAACGCACAATAGGAAGACGACAGACCACGAGGCTTTGACCGCTGTCTTCCACCAGAAAAGGTTGTTGGTGCTACAGATGTAACCGGAGAACTCATGTTCCTGTTGCGTTGGTAAGCAGGTGGCTAGAAACCCTCATGCCCTGCTCACGCTCTAAGGGACTGAAAACATTTAATTGTTTGTTGTATTTCTCAGGATCGGATGCGGGGAAGTGGATCTAGTACCTGCTCGACAATGCAATGCTCGCTGTCCACAAGTTGTAATAAAATTCTATGAAGACCGCTTCAAATACAGCTCGGTGAAGCCAGACATTGTTTCGCTGACTATAGATTGAGCTCATACTGAGCGCAATTATTCATTAAAAAATCATTTTCATATCCAATGCTTACTAGTACTGTTAACTGTAGTTCTGATGGACCCTCAATACAATAAGCAGTTTTTAATAAAATTGCACATCTGAAAGAATTTTGAGAAACTGTTGTTGAATAGTTGAACAGCAGCTCCAGTGAGTTACCCTGAAATCCCTGTGCTGATGCTCTCAACAATTTCAAGGATCAAATCCACAAGGCTCATGCTTTGCTTTAAGCTTTTTCTATAACCTGGCAGCTATAATCAAATAGAATCCCCCAATGAACTTGTTCTATGGATCAGTCTCATCTGGGAATTGAGAATATGTACTGCCGACATAAGCCGTCTCGGGGATTCAAACAATCTTCAGATTTCTGCCTCCTAACAAACTTCATAACAAACTTTGAAGAGATCAGGAGAGTATTAAATAGGAGTCACTGAGCTCGGCTGGATGAGAGGGTACTTGGGGAGGAGGGTAACTATTCTGTAGTGATGATCATCGCTTTTGGCTAACGAGTGTGCTAGAAATGATAGGCCTTTGGCATCAGCGTCACTGAACGATATGTAGAGCATATCGACGCATTCGATCAGTCTAAAAGGGGACGAATTGGAGTGTGGACCTTAAACAATCTTGAGATAAGGAGCAGTTGTGGAGAATTGGTTGCACATGCTTTGATAGAATGTACCGTAAATATATAATGATTTATTCGGAATCGAGGTGATATAATACAGCTATACATGATGATGAGAATTGAAACACATTATTGTTGTCTGCAAGAAGGCGCTCGTGGATAGTTTGTAAGCTGCCATTCGTGAAGGTGGGCAGAGTGAGGTGGAGGATGCTTGTCCTCATCAGGCCACAGCGCTGGTAGCGTGGCTTAGACTATGATGGCGAACTCAACCTGAATTAATTCAACGCATCTAGAAATGAAAAGTAGAACATTCAATACTAGTACCACACCAAACGCTTTTTAATTTTGTAGGAAATTTATTGCAAGAAAGGTAGCCACAGGCTTAATTACCACTTTGATCATCTTGTGTTTCTAGATATTGCTTCCCCCTGTAATTGAGATTAAAAAGTCCCTATACTTTGATTTGGTAAATTCGGAAAAAAATCTTTGACAGAAAAATCCTTTAATCCGCTAGGTAATTTGTTATGAAACAGGCAGAACGAGTTTGAGCAATGTCTTTGGCCTCCAAGACAGGCAATAGCCATGGGACTTTAGCAGCGCAAAATATCAAATGCTGGCACCGGTAGTACTGGTTGATTTGTCACCTGTACGAAGAGAGAAGCCTCCGAGGCCTACGTGCTGACCGGACAGGAGCTGAGCAGGATGTGGTGAAGGTCTGCCATGTCGGTCCAGTCCAGCCGTTTACCTCCGATGATCACGTTGCGGATGCAGCCCTTAAAGTTGTCTCGCGTCTGCAGGGTGCCACTTGGAGCGTAATCTAAGACAACATGTGACATCTTATCAATTCTGTAGACTTGGAAACACAACACAAAAATAAGTGAGCACAAAATGGTTGGCCCTGGAAAATTACTGATTTATTATCAAAAACATCCGATAGGTGAGTACAATTTATCAAGATGTCCATAAATGCTAAACATTAATGTCTTCTGGCAAACTCAAACTTTTCACCCAAAAATACAGTTGGGTTCCAGTCCAGTGGGCAAAATAAAACTGGTCCTAATAAAATTGCCACCATTGATAGCACAGCATAAACTCTAACGCAAGAAGCGTGTAATGTACCAGGAAGTCCTCCAATGTAGAGAGGGCTGTTGGTGCTGGCAACCTCCAGATTGCCGTTGGCTGGATGGCCATACTTGATGGCATTGTTGTCCACTTGCAAAGTGAGCTCGTCATTGATGAACTCGGCATTGATGTGATGCCATCTGTTGTCGCATACAGCAAACTGTGACGAAAAGCTGGTGTTGACGTTGAAGGGACGCATATCTCCCATGTCTCCGGTCATGACAACCTGAATCAAGGCAAACGTCACATTACTCGCTGAAATATTCAGATGAAATGCAGCTTGAGTTTATTGAAGTAATGACAATGAAAGTGAGCCAATGGTGAACTTGCCTTGCCCTCATTCAGCTCCAAGGATAATGCAGGGAAGCCCTCTGGTTCAGAGACGCTGAGTAAAACTCCTGTCATCTCTGAAGTTCGAAATGACAATTCGATGTGCAGTAGAGCTCCAACTCGAAACTTCTCCTCTGGAAGCAACAAATACATTTGAAAACATGAGCACTACACTGTACACAACAAAATAGTAATACACACCTGGATCGTAAATTGAAACCCATATCAAGTCTTCGGTAAAAAGTATTGCATAAAAAATGCAAATTCAGGGGAAATTAGCAAAACTTTTTAGCATAAATGGACAGCGTATCTAATATAAGGTCTCCAATCTGTTGTACATTGTGTACTCTTAAATACAATTGGGGGAATCAAATATTGTAAGTCGCACTACGTTTCGAGAACTAGAAACCAAGGTTCTACCAGGATGAAATTCGGAAAAACACTGTTATTTTAGCAAATATATATTATATATACATGTACAATAAGTTGATATTCACTAAATCCTGTACATAGGTAGCTCGACTCGTGCTCTTCTGGAAACCAAATTAAGGAGTGAATGGCTACGTACGATAGGTGGCGTATGCGTCCCCGGGGAAGTACGAGCCCTGCTCCACGTTTCGGAAGCACTGGCTAACCCCGAAGTGTCGGGCCTTGTCTCCGACTAGGTCGTGTCGCTGCTTGTTCACCGCCAGCGATCGGATGCACCCCTTGAACTTCTCCAGCCTTCAAAGTTCAAGACCGACAATACCCAATTGAGTCAACATAAATTAATGTTGATATCGTATTTTAATTCAGTAGGGTAGTAAGCGCGCTTTTGCCCAGGCGCTAGCAGGTGTTGGGTTGAATTCTGTCCTGTCAACTAGCTATCTTGCTGGTTACATTTTGTAACGTAATTTGGCTCTAAATTGTTTAATTTAGATCACAATCCTTAAATTCAGATTAAAGTATCATAGCAACAGTTTGGATCCAAGTTAAGTTACTACCATGTAATAACTGTTGTACAGTAAACCATAGTGTGTACTCCAACAGTAAAATCCAGGAAGTGGGGTCTTGCAATGGAATATATTTCTCTACCCATAGGTGCAGTAATCACTTTCAAGCTCTTTTTCCCACTTCATATCTTTTAGGACTGCTACAGAATCTTGAGGAAACGCTATGCACTTGTGTGTCTTGTTGAATGAGCTCGCGGGAACTCTTTTGGGATGAAAAATCGATTGATAGATCGTATTTGTTTTTATTAAGTAATTCTATTCAAAAACAACACCAACCAATTGATTTCCTCAAATTCACTAACGAACAAGCAAAGCACAGGCTTTTTTCTATTAAAAATTATATAATATTTCTCTTATTAAAACTTCCTCACATACTTTGTTAATCTTATGGGATTTTTGGAATTTTCCAACATTATATGAAAAAACAACTAAACCGATTATGCTCAAAATCTATACAGATCTCAATCAATAAAGGGATTGTAATCACAAAAATGTCAAATGGAGCATTCCGTCAGACCTGTGGAGCGCGAAAAACAAATCAGTGCCCTAATAGTTGAATGGATGCCACTTCGTCCGCTCGCTTGTTATAATAAGCGCGTGTGTGATCATCTCAGACACTAAAAAAACTCACCTTAGAATTTGATCCGGTAAATGGACGCCTTCGGCGGGCAATCCTCCCACATACATAGTGTTGCCGATGTTCAACTTCTTGGGATACTTGACAAGGCCGAAGTTGACACTATCGACACTGAGCCGTAGTTCGCGAGCCTGCTTGCTGAGTGTCACCCGATGCCAAGTGCCGTCGTTGAGCTCCAAGGCTGCCAACAGCTCCATCTTGCGTTTCCCGCCCTGTATTATCACTTTCAGCTGCTTGTTTTCCAGGTTGGCAACCATATACGGACTCTTTTTGTTGCGTGCAGCCTGGAAACCAAATAGATGGGAATATTGTTATTGAATGTAAACAAATATTTATACAAAGGTATCAATAAAATAGAAGGCAAGGGGAAAGAAAGTGAAAAAGAAAATAAGCAGAAATTAGGAAATTAGAGCATTGTGCATGGCAATCCAGGTTATCCATGTATTTTGGGAACCAAAATGACTCCAACCTCTACCATCAGTAATTCATAAAAAGGCCAATTTACAACTAAGGCAAATCCCATTTCTTTCTAGCCATTGAGAGATGATCCGCTTCTGAGCCGCACCCCGCCCACTTGCCAGAAAAAATTGTGCCATGAAACGCTACTGCCTTTTTTTCGAAAGAACCTCAAAGATAATAAAACACGAAAAATATGAGCAAATACGACGACTTTGCAAATCTCACCGGAATGACGAACAACAGCCCGTTGGGATAGAAGGTCCTGAAGTCGAACTCTATATCGTAATCTTTCTGCAAGACGCTCCTCTTCTTGAACGTGATGTGCACGTAGCTGTTGTTGAGATCTCCAAACTTGACTTCTCCTGGCTCGAGATCATAGTTTGTGACCTTGTGGCACTCGTTGTTTGCGCCGCGAGGCTGGGGCACGACGTCGGGGACCATGATGTCCGGTCCGGGGAGCGGTTTCAGATTCGGGCCCGATCGGCCGATCTCCACCTGATCGAAAGACAACGGCTTGTCGAAGTAGATCAAGCTGAAATAAAGGAAAAAATGTTAGTAATTATTTTGTAATGCTAATCGACATGAAACTGCTGAAGTCAACTATTGAAGACATCAAACTAGCATGCCGGTACATTAATAATCAAGTATGGCGCACGATTTCCCGTGCCGCAAATTTCTTAAAACGTAAAACCAAGGTCAACACAGAGGATTGCAGGGACTCCACAAAAAGATAAGCTAGAAATCAAATGATATGTTGATATTTTTATTTTATTCCTGTGAAAATTCAATGAGAACCAATTCTTTTAGTTAGGAGGTTTACCACTGAGCTCTATCAATGTCGATTTTGAATTACTAATGCTAAAAAATCTTCTGCCAAGAAACAACAACTACAAAAACACCTTTCAGTAATTAACTATTCTAAATTTTTCATAAACACACTAGCCACAGTAATGTTTAAAATCTTTTATATTATTTTTCCCCCGGATATAGTGAATTATATCTGGGTATGCCAGGTTAGAGTTAGTTCAACTCTCCAGACAGTGGCAGTGGGGAGTAATAGCGGCTGGGAGAGAGGCGGCACTCACGTGTCGTCGAAGATGAGGTCCTTAATGGTGCCGACGAGGGGATCGGTGGCGGCAGCCATGTGGGAGGCGTTGAGGCCGTCGGGAAAGCCTCCCAAGAAGAGTCCGCCGCGCTCCTCGGGTGTGCGGACCACCACGTTTCCAGCTGGTAGTGTCACGTTGCTCTGCACCTCGTCGTCCACCTGTTCACACACATCGACCAATAAGATAAGACTTCTACGAACGTACTAACGACACACCCTCGGCAATCAGAGGCTGTTGTGTTGTGATGTCGGTAGAGAAGTGTTTTTAATATAGGTACTGCAAAATATTTGTCCAAATTTCTGTAGGATAAATTATCTGAAAATATTAATACCGTCATCAGAATATGTTATCTCGACTCAATTGACGGGGACAACAATAGAGAGCGAACTGCTCCCGGGACCCGAGTTATCAAAATGTTTGGTGGTATTTGATGCAGGAGGGATGTCTTTCGTTGAGATTTAGTTTAGAAGTAAGAAATTACTGCTAAACAGACTCTCACGCTAGGTGTGTTTTCGGGAAGTAAGCCATTCGAGAAGAATCTAGAAGCCGATAGCCAGTCAAGCTTGGAGATGAGGAGATCAGGTTCTGTACTACGGAGATATGATAGTATTAACTATTTCATTTTTGACGAGATTACAGACAAGTTGAACAGTATCTGGATTTTTTACTACTACCAAGGTCTCGGACATAGGTGAATATAACGAGCTCTAAACTCTGATGGTTGAAATTGAACTGGACATTATTTGGTGGTCATTTTGTCACTTGTAGACATTCTACTGTCTTTTCAAACTGGTACAATATGCTAATAAAAAAAAGAAGCAGCGGCTCACCCTGAGTTCAAGGCGGCGGCCACGCTTCTCAACGGAGAAAGCGTGGAAGAGGCCGTCAGCAAGGGATAGGTCGGAGATCAGTGCCACTTCGCCAGCGCCGGCGTCCACGCGCACCTCCAGCTTGCCTCCAAGCAACGAAGCTGAATAGTAGCCGGAGATACCGGGGAAGCCTGTAACAGAAACAGGCAGGTGAGCACTATTTTAGAGCTATAGCAAAGCATCTTCCATTCAGCTCTTATGGCACTTGAATTTTTTTTTCCTTTTGGCTCACCACAGGCCAGACGAAATGTCCGATAGAGCTGGAACTGTTTGTGATTAATGGTCCTTCATTAACTTTGATCTGTATCGATTTCGAGCCCAATTTCCCAGTTCAGTGAAAATAGGAAAAATCTCCTAACAGAAGCTTGAAGATGTTTTAAAAATAGAAATTGTTTACATAGCTACTACTACAGACAGCCTATTCTATTGAAAATTATGCTCTGGTTTCAAGTATGGACTCACTTCTTTAGATGAAATTCAATCCAAGCTCATTCAACAAGACACACATAGCACATGGTGCAGACCGTTTGCCTAGTCTTAATGCATGACTTGGAGAGGTAGTGAGAGCTATCAGAACATACCTTCATGCGTGCTAAGCATGATCAATGCGTTTGGATTAACGGTTCGGAATAACATTCCGAAGCTGGCCATCTTTTTCAGCGAATGAGACGGCAGCTGCATGTGACCGCCCCCAAAGAAACCTGCCATTTTTAGGCGATTTTCAGGGCAAGATGTCTCAATGCCAGAGTAATTACCATTGAGAGGGTTGTAGCTGGAAAAATGAATAGACATGGCAATTTAACTTTGAGTATCTATTATTAAACAGAAACAAATAATGACAAGGATTAGACTTTTAAAGCCAGTTACACGGCTAGTTATAATTTTTTTTTTAATGAATATTACAAGAAACGAATGATTGTTGTAAAAGAACTATATTTAACAACTGGTACATAGATAGCCCAAGCCACATTTTTTTACAATGTTATAAGCAACAGTGAAATTATCAATTAACTTGTCTACAATTTTCCACTCACCCTTGTTGTGTGACGTAGATGTCAGACATGCAGCCGAGGTACGACCCAGTCAACTCCAGCGATGCCGACCCGGATTCGAACCCAGGGGGAACCCCTCCCACGTAGTACTTTGCGTTGGCCAGATCCGGCAGTGCAGAGTAGCTACCAGGGGGAGGCTCTGGGACTCCTTGATGAGGCTCTTCGTTCACCTGAGAAACAAACCTAAGTTTGTAGTACTTATCGAGCTTGCTTAGCAGTAAAGTTGCTAGTGATTTATGAGAAAAACTTAGTTCGTCACTCAGTTTTTTCCTAGTTTTTCTACTTTTGTTTGGTCATACCTTCAACAAGCCAGTCTCCACTTTCCTATTGCGGTCGTAATACCGAATAGCTTCAATGGCTGTCCAGTTCCCAGAGTTGAATTTGTCTTTACTGGTGATCTCGAGACGCGATTCACCAGCATAGCGAATGCGAAGAACAACATGGCCGTGGACCAATGCCACTGAGAAGAAGTGGTTCTGCAAAACAGAAACAAGACGGCTATAGTCAGGTTTCAATTGCTGGATTTGGATTCATAAAACAATCAATTCCTTACTATATCAATTCTTAAATTTCTTAATCAACTCGTATTTATTCGTAAAACATATCACAAATTTTTTCATCTTTTAGTTTTCAAACATTTTAATGGGCTGATCGAGTCTTTTACCTTCACGATCAGTTTCTAATTTGTAGGTACATACGTTTTCGTAGTTGAGTGCTAGGAATAGAAGTGCGTTTTCGTCCAGTGTTTTGAACTTGAGGGTGACACTCATATGTCTCTTGTCGTCAGGCCGTGTTGACGGATGAAGGACTGTGTAGCCATCTCCGTCAAACCAGTAAGACGAGACATCGACTAGCTCTTCGACGCTGACGCAAACAAAAAAATAAACGGTGACAATGTAAACCTTTTCGTCCTTCCCCCCCATTTCTATGACTACCATAGTAAGCATTAGTAAACAAAAGTTGAACCTACCCATTGATGCAAGCAGTGCACTGATTGAACGCGTCAGTTTGGAAGTTCCAGAGCCCGATTGAGCGACCATCCAAAGCCACCTTGTGAATACATCCTGAAAACCCTGCCGCGCCAGCTAACAGCTGAGGAGGAAGAGTCCGTCCTTCGGGCAATCGGCCAATGAACACCTTGTCGCTGGGACCAACATCCAGCCTTCCGAAACCTGACGCAGTGCTGTTTTCCATGCGCTGTTCAACGAATCCTTCCGGCTTGTCTGAAGGTCGCACTGTCAGTTGGGCCACATTACTTGTCCTGAAGACAAAGATTACAATTTTGTTTTACAATCTAAGTAAATTTTTACTTCGAAAATTATAAGTGTAAGTCTAATGGTCTAGATGATCTTACCTGGTAACTTCAATAGTGTACCAAGTTTTATCATCAAGAAGATTTCCTGTCTTAATTTCTAGATCGCTTGAGACAACACCAGTTCCTCCTCCGAGGTTCCACACAAATCGAATTTTACGATCAACCATCTCCAGAGCAATGAAGTTTTTCTGCAAAATCATAGACAAAAAGTAAGCAGCTGACTGGGTATAAGGCTGCAGCAATTTTGGAAGTAAATTTCTAATTTTGGTCATTGAAAAATTGTTACCCACCGCATTAGAGTTTGGCAAGTAGAGCAGCGAAGCGTCTCTCTCCTCAGAGCTGATTCCGTAGGTCATGACGATGGATGAAGTTGTGCTCGGAGCTTGGTTCTTGACCTTGTACGAACGGTGACAAGCCCCTCCTGATCGACTTGTCAGCGATAGGTGAATCTAGAGTAATTATTCCACCAAAATGTGTATACAATAAAAAACGTCTATTTTATGAACTGAATCGCTTGTTTGTTACCCCCTTAATTCCTTACCCCATCAGCAGCGTTCCGTGCTTGCTTGATCTTGTTTCGCAATTCTTGCAATTTTGAAGCCAAAGTGTCATTCCACGCTCGGAACTTTTCCCTCCTTTCATCTGCTTCTTCAGTCATTTGACGCAGTAGATCATTCGATTGTTTCACGTTTCCTCGGGTACCCGTTACTGCAAAGAAACATTATAATTTCGAAGTTCAAAAATTCTTAGATTAAAATCAAAGTCAAAAAGTAAGCGCACACCACTTACTATGATTCTCAACGGTGTTTAGCTGAAAATCACTGTCAAGTTCCTTCAGTTTCGGACGCAGGAAGATGGTGGTGTTGGCACCGATTTCAGTTGCAAGTTTTGTCACTTTTTCCATCTTGTCAATGAGTTCTTGGGAATGCTCTAATGCTTCTGAAGCAGTTTTGTTGACTGTAATTTGACACAAGAAAATTATACTGTGAAGATTATAATCAACTAAAACTACTATTGTAAAAAATTAGAGACATTTAAACTCGTTAATGTACTTAAGCTAAATTGAACGTGAATTTTCGTGATTCCGGTGTAGAAAAAGTTGAATTTTACTGTAATTCATCATGAGGCTGGGGTCCAAAAGTGTCGGACAGGCAATGTGCTATTTAATTCAAGTGCAATGTTTTGTGGCAGGAAAGAATTGTCTCCTTTTTCAACAAGCATTTTTTTTTAGAAATTTGGATGAGAGTATTTTTTGTAATTTTTTACTTAATTGTTAAGACCTCGTGTAGTTGTAAGCTAATAAGCCTCAAAATCATAATTGCACCAACCAATAGTGCTTGTGCTTCCCAAGTGAGACAGATCCTTTGAAATGGAAATATCGTCGTGTGCCGCAGTCCTCACGGTATCTCTTAACGTGTCAACATCTTCCTTCTCGGCAACCAAACGATCTTTCAGGTCCTTGACGGTGTTCCACTGGATCTCGGCTCGGCTAAGGAGTCTACTGGAGTCCGCTCGTACGATGCTGGATCGCTCAAGTAATGAATCAGTTCCCTGAGGGTAGGCCTTCTGATAAGCCACGTCTGCAGCTTTGCTTGCAGAAATGGCCGCCTCTCTGGAGTTTTCCAATGCGTCCACGATGTTCTTGTAGGCTTGGCTGGCTCGCAATGCAAAGTCGGCATCTCGACGGGTCGTACTGAACATGCTACAAGGGAAAATAAGCAGAAGCGGTTTAACATGATTGGTTAGGCGAAACTCGTATTTTCGTTTAGTTAAAGTGAGACAATCACAATGTAATTTTGAATAAATTATAAAATTTCCATTTTATCGGGAAGCGTTTACTTAAAATTGAAATGGGTGTTAATTCAACTCACTCTCTTATCTTCAGAGCATTTTCTAGAAGGAGCTCAGCATGTTTTTGAGCGGGAATGACGTACTTCTCGCGATACAGAGGATTAAGCCTGTCTAGGAGACTTTCTCGCTTTTCTAATGCACGGGTCAAATTGGCAAAGTGATCTTCGATGTCGTTGAATTCCTAGAAGCAAGAAGAATCAAACTAGCAATGACTAGTCAAAAATACTTATTATAAATCTGACGTATAACGCTAGAGACTAAAAAAACTTTAATTGAACTGAGTAACACTGCCAAGAACTACTCACAAACAAACTCCCAACGTTTCGCGAACTATACTTTACTATAGGATTCCTCAAGGCAAATATGGTACCACCAGTGTGTTACCAGTGTGTTACCAGTGTTACCCAGTTAATTAACAGTTTTTTTGAAAACTAGTGCTAAGATTAAGGAGAGATGAGTCAGAATTTAATAACGCTAGAGACATTTATTTAAGCTGTAAGAGTTGAGCATCCTATAGCTTACTTTGATATTTTTGTTTGCCTCGTCCAACGAAAACGCAGCTTCGTCTGTGAAAGATGCACTTTCGGCAACCAGATCGTCTGCATCTTCCTTCAGATCCACGGCTTCTTGGAGTTTGTTCTTGACGTTGGAAAGCCGAGTACGAAGCCTTCCAGCATAGTTCTTACTGTCCACCAACAGCTCGGCAGAAGACTTTAAGTGTTTCGACAAATCATTGAGTCTTCGATCAAATTCAGTCACATTGAGCCGTAGACTTTCCAGGCCAGAACGACTTCCAAGGAGACTCTTTACGTAATTCATGAGACTTTTGCATTTCCTATAACATTAAAAAAAACACATAACATTGACATTAATCTTACAGTATAAAAAACATGGCAGCTAAAATCACTCCATCTACATTACAATTAGCTTAGGCATTTCACTCACTTAAGCGTATTTTGTGCGTTGCTGTTCAGTTGATTGAGGTGAATGTTTCTGATTTCTTGCAAAAGGGCACGTGCCTCGTCCATGGCTGCCTCGGGGCTGACCGCGCCAGCCTTTCCTTGTCCGTAGTTCTCCAGCTGCGATACAACCTCCCTCATGTCGTTGCTTCGCGCTGTTGCTTCAGCCAGCATCCGGTCTGCCGTCTCCTTGAACGCCAGCCCGTCTTTGGCCATGGTGTCGCATTTCTTCGCTACCTTGGATGCCTGGGAGTGTCAGATGAAATACATGATTGGTTGCCTGGAATGCCTAGAATGGTTCAGTGAAAGCAGAGCAGTGACCATATCGATGGGTAAAAGTCAAAACCACGTAATCATCAAAAGGTGAATTGAGCAGGGGATGGTTTAAAGTGATTTTGAGTCATACGTGAAAGGTTTGACAGTTATTATATAAAGCTAAGTGTGACAGTGTTTTTTTTTTTCACAAAGAGGGTATTTTTTCTTCAATATGTCACATTCTTGTTTTAATTAGTCATATTTGAAATAATTACCAATTAATGTTGAAAGAAAGAAAATGTGGGTTGCGTGTTATTGCAAGATAAGTTTTCCATCATTGTTTTGGGTTATGTGTGTGGGTTGGCTCTTTGCCAAGTCAGTGGGCCTCCTGCAAGGTGGCATACGTGGTTTGCCACCCTGTATAAAGTGTTTTCGACTTGGATGATATGGTTTTGCCTACTTGCAAATAAAATCAGAGACTTACGATTCCAGAAAACAATTATTTTAAAGATCAAATTGTGATTTGAGAGTTACGTGGTTTTGCCAGGATGTGTATCGCAAAAAGCTCTTCTCAAGTATCTAGAGATCTAATTGTTCAATTTTTTGTGGGTTACATGATTTTGGTTACATGATTTTGGTTACATGGCTTGACCCACCGATATTTAAACGAAGATATTTTTCTCCATAAATGGCCAATTGATATTTATTTTATACTGACCATTTTCCCAAGTTTAAAATCTTAAATCGTGCCAAATACAAGCCTTGTTCTTAAAATGATAATTTCTTATTAAGTTTTGAAATCTGGTCATTCTTTCTACATCCTACTCTATTCTTTTAGTGAACATCCTTTTGTCCTGCAAGCATGTGTCCGTTAACATGGTAAGTATATCACCATCATATTCACTAATCATTATGATAGTCCTATGATAGTCCTATCCTTTTGGGGATGTAACATGGGATGATCTCTTGCTGCATAGACTGTAGTTTGTCTGACAATTCCATGTTTGTAAATAAGAACCCTGAATGAGCATGAGTGTTTTCCTCGAATGATGATATCCTACCTTATTTAATGACTGCTTAGCTTTCTTCTTCAAGTCTTCGTCAGGGAAGGCATCGAGCGTGGCTTTGGTCTGGTCCCGTTCGGCGTTCCACCGAGCCAGGGCCGCTTCAAGCCCATGTGCGCTGTTTTCAACGGACAGCAACGGAGTCCAGGGCGGGGGAATAAACCCGCCTGCCAAGTGGCCTGCTCCCATATCGAGGTGAGATGACATCTTCTCCATATCGTCCAGAAGCACCCCGGTACACCCGTCATCACAAGCTGCAATGAAAGGAAGAAAACCATTTTATACAGTATTATCTTCCAAGCCGTGATGAATTTAAGTTGGACCATTTCCAAAGCGTATCGAAATACATTTCAGTCTATATTTTGAAAAGCATCAATTGGTACTAATAATTAACACATGTAAAATAAACACTTCACAGTTATGCACTGGTATTTTACTGATGCAACTTTTTGGATGAGCAGCCATGGTTGGCTTGCCCAAAGCGTTGCATTATACTGGAGCAATCCGCAAAGTGTTTCATTTCAATGCATTCCTTTGCGGCTCCGAAAGTTTCCAGCATTCACTTACAACATGGTCCACTTAATCTGGGAAGCTGTTTCATTTACACAAATTAAATAAATTGGCCACCTAAAGCCAAGGGGTACCACCATCAGTAATTTAACTACCTTTAGGGAGAACTAGCATTAGAGTTTTTTTAGCAATGAATTGTTACAAATGACATGTAGCCTAGCTTTGTGACTTGAAAGAGCCTGCTTACATTTGCAGCCGTGGTCAGTGAGAATGTATCGCCTGTCACACGTGGAGCAATCTCTGCCGGTAATGCCTGGTCGGCAGTTGCACTGGCCGGTCTCTTCATGGCATTCATCGCTGACACTGCCAACCGGGTTGCATTGGCACTCGCGGCAAGAGCCGTTCTCTCTCTGCGGCCAGCCGTACCAGCCGTAGCTGCATCTGGAGGGCAGAACGGAAACAGACAAATGAGGAGAGCGCATAAATCAAAAGCAAGCACGACATATTTTCCTAACCTTTACGTCAAGGCCGTCGTTTTTCTTCATAAAGCTTCAAGTACCTACTAATGTAATTTACATATATAT
>QKMV01001798.1:0-14825 GCA_003287335.1 Lednia tumana
TATATTAACAAAAACATGATAGTTACAAAAAGTACCGATAATGAAACTTCAACAACATTTTTTAGAACCCCAGTTACATTATCTATGGAATGAACCAAGTTTGGTGTCTCTGCCACTTATAGTTTGACTGTAGTAATTAAAATAATCTATCAATCGGGAGGGTTTTTGCAGCTGCTATTAGATTCACCTTAACACGAAGGTAGATGTGTGTTTTTAGATGCTTTATGTATGAAGCTTTATGATTGCATGGAGCTTTGATTGGCAGGAATATCGGTGCGATGAAATTACGAGCTATTGAAATGCTCAATCCGAAACACTCCACTTTTATCAATATACGAAGCGCTATTATTGTACAACAATAAAAAAGGAGGTAGCTTCGGATGCGATTGCGAAGTACGCAATTGTGTCATATAGTACACGTAAGTTCGTAAAAAAGGAGTACTATAGATCGATATCGAGCTCGTTCAAATTGTTATGGAAACACCACTTATATTCGAATGGGTTGTGTCTGCCTTCTCTTCAGAGTTCAGTCGGAAGTACACCGTTTGAGTACCACGTCACGTCCCAATTTACCGTTGTAATTCAGACTTCATTGCGCTTGTCATTAATTAGTGAGCTTTCTGTGTATGATAGCAGCAATTAATTGAGAAATAAAGAAGCGCTGATTCAATTGTAATTTAACTAGACGGCTTCGAGAGAACGATAATGCATGAAATCAAATATTTCGTACGGATGAGTGATGTAAAATTTGAAGCGTTGCTTGCCACCTCACTCTGCAAGCTCTTCTAAAGTGTTCACAATAGGAGTAACGCTTGATACGGAGTATTATTTTCATGCCGCTATACTTTATCGCTTTTCAATTATTTCCATTTGACGATTATGGATCAAGTGCACTCACAAATATGATAATGACGTCATTGTACTGTAGGTACGATACATTTTATTTATGTGAGATTATTTCAGAAATTTCATTGTTTGATTTCAAAGTTCAATGCTGTTAAGTAATAACAATCTTCTCCCTTCTATGTTGAACACATCCCGAATGATAGACATTAAAATTTAGTAAAATCCTAATCACTGCAAATTAAAAACAAAAATTAATCCATTCATACCATCTGATGACATGGGTAGTATAATCGGAACCCGCGCAAAAAATTAAACAACATAGCAACGTTACTCTAGCATGGTTTGCAGCACCTACTGGCTCGTTCTTCTCATGTAAATTATAGCAGAGCCATGGGCGCGTATGTTTGGTCTGCATGTACGTTGAGGGGATGGGAACACCAACACCAATATTGTTCGCTTGATTCGTTCAAATACCCAATTGACTCTTGATTTTTGTTTCTCTACCCAGTTCCCCCAGACATTCTCGACTACCCAACTAGCACAGACATGGTCGTCCGTGAAGGCACCAACGTGACCTTGCGATGTGCTGCAACGGGGTCACCTGCGCCTAGTATCACGTGGCGTCGGGAAGGTGGCGAATCCATACCCATGGGAAGCAACCAGGAGTGTAGGTATATTACAATATTAATCATTTGCGTTTTATAATATGCAGTACTCTCGTTTCGGTTAGAATGACTTAAAAATTATTTCAAGTTGTCAAAATAGATGTGACTTTTAGTATAGTTAGACTTATAGCTTAATTATTTCACACCTTGAATGGGTGGAATCAATATCATGCTCTTATCTTTCGGTGTGATAAGGCTAGGTCAAAGATATAGTGTCTCCCATTGATAAAAAATGATTGGGTTACTTAAAAGATTAAAAACGTCTTGAGTGAGAAATCCTTTCCATGAGTTCAGGCGACAAAAAATCACTTTAAATGTCTGATTACAATCAGCTTAGAAAATCTGGTTCTTCAATCAACGTACTATTCACCATTTTATGTAGAAGCGCATAAACGCACTTATTTTTTTGCTGAATAGTCACATAAATTAAACTGTTGCTGTTTAATTAAATGATTCCATTTCAATTGTCCCTCGCTGTACAATTTCACTCTGTAATTTCTCTCCGTGTCGCCTGACATTTCTAATCCATGTATAACTTTACTTTTTTATGAAAATATATAACTCAGATAGGATGGTAAATAATCGTATATAACTCTATATAATACAACATCGCGTAAATGCAAATACAGGCTTCTTCAAACATGATCACGCTCAATGGTACTTTCAATTGAAGTAGTAGTAACAAACAGTGCATACACCAAAAAATGTAGCATTTATATTTGTTAAAAATACTTTTAAAGTGTTGATGATATTTTTTATACTTATCTAATAAAAAATGGTGCAAACAGCGAATGAATGACCCGTCAAAGTAACTATAAACAACCGTGTATAGTTATGTTGTAAAAAATAATGAAAACAACCCATGTTCCTGAACTCTAAGAAACCCAATGAAACGTCTATGCAACTCCTTTTAGTTTCAAAATATTATCAGTTATTTGTAGTTCAGTTGGGAATCGAACACAATGTCCACCTGATAAACTTCGTTTTCGGGTAAATTCTTTGCCTTGAAACTCCTGTTTTATCTCCAGCCTGGCAGGATACAAATTTATATCAAGTAATATCAGAACCAGTATAATGCAATATACGACCGCCATAGCCAACAGCTAGGATAGCTATTGTTCTCTTTAATTTTGCTAGTGAACTAGATCCATAGCAGGATTGTGTGATAGCGTGCAGTGTTGTGGTCTTGTATTCGAACTGTGTAAAAAGCAGCCACATCTAGTTGGAGAGTTGATTTAGTGGGTATGATGTGTGCAGTGTTTGAGTGCAAATACCATAGCATTACGTGCAATCAACATAATCTGAAGATTAACTCCACACGAAAAACAGAGGTAATCGAATGTTCAATGAGGGCAGCTGGTCGAAGATGAAGATGACCATGAAGAGGTTTGTCAGATGTTAAATAATTGAAGCCATAGCCAATTAACCAAAGAAGTTTAACAGTTTCAATCACTGTATGGATGCTATTTTCCAGGCCAAAATATACTTGATATGTTTGGAAAGAGACAGGGTGACTTTGAAATTTTATCAATCGTTTAAATTTGGTTGGATTTGAATTCTAAAGTATATCCGAAATTATTGTCTTGCATCTCACCACATGTGGTACCTACCTCTCTCTGGCATCCTATCCGACTGTGTTTTTTCATCCAAATACTTTTAAAAGCGACAACAAAATAAAATAAAATGTAAATTAAAAGGGGATGGAAGTACCAATAGTGAATTGATTTCAAAAATCCAATAAAAGGTTTTCCCTATTCCAGGAATTTGCCTGAGGATTCTAATATAAAAGCAGTAAACTTGTGTTAAGAAAGTGCCATGCATGCGCTGTACACATACCCCAATAATACAGCTGCGTGCATGTTTTATGTGTTCGTTTGAATCAGCATATGCGATTCTACGTCAATTTCGTGCACTTTCAAGCTAAAAAATGACTATTAATGAATTGCAATGAATTCTCATTTCCAGCTGTTTCGAGTGTCGAGGGCGCTATATTCAACATCACTCGTGTGAATCGCCTCCACATGGGCGCGTACCTGTGCATCGCCTCCAACGGCGTCCCTCCCACCGTCAGCAAGAGGATCATGCTCATCGTGCATTGTACGTACAATAGATTCCAATCCTTGCTCCAAATAGCTCACGTCTGGTTCGAAGATAATAACCGACCGCTTCTTCTGTGCAGTTCCTCCCATGATCTGGATTCAGAACCAGCTGGTGGGAGCCCACGAGGGTCAGCAGATGTCACTGGAGTGTCATTCGGAGGCGTACCCCAAGTCCATCAACTACTGGACTAGGGAAAAGGGAGAGATCATCGCACAAGGTAATCCCTAATTTCTAATTACATCATGTAAATTTGATGGTTTGAACTGATTTATGTATACATATATTTACTTGTGGCTAGTATACGTAATATTAGTGTACTAATTTACCTATGCCTAATGAGATCAACCCAAAATATTAATTAATCAGCAAAAGCACTTCAATTGTAATATACAGATATAAAGGCATTGTTATCTTTAAGGTTTGAACCATCAAAGTCTATCGGCGATTTACAATCAATCAAAACTTACGTCCAGTGACACCACTTAGTCATTACTAATTACTAATTTGAAAATAAAATTATAGCTTACTCGTGGAAAATAATATTTATGCCAACATTATAGTTCCTTAAACACTTATTTTAATTTGACAAAAACTAGATTCCAAAATAGTTATCTGTTCGTGACGTGGGTAGGAAAAATAAACGTCGTCACACTCAGGGGGCCGAAGAAACAAAGTTTTTATTTGAAAATACTTCAGCAATTAATGTATAGGGTAGTTAAGTTCTTATAGGTGTGTGATAATTGGGTAACTGCACAGCTGCTGGCATGCTAAGGCACATTATAAGGTAACATTCTTATTCCTCGTATTTTAAGTTTGTAACCATTAGAAAACAAACTCCCTAGCACGCAGTGGTGGCCATGGGCGCCTCGTCACTTTGACTGGGCCTTACCTAAAACAGATAGTTATATTACCACTAACAACTAATTTATTAAATAAAACAGCGATATGTGATTTACCTTGAAGCAAATTACTATCAGTTACCGTTACTCACAGCTTCAACTGTAGGCTTTTAATATATAAGCAATTCCGTCACTTACCCTACACTTTTCACACTTTTCCTAGACGTAATCTTGAAAATATGTATTGGACATATTGTAATGAATTGTTTATTTGGTCATTTATTTCACCGTGACATTGTAGTAAGCTTTACCTTTTACTCAATTAAATGCGTTAATTTCTTAAACTTTGGTCCGTATTGTTAAGAGTGCATGGTAGCATATAACTGGTGAATAGGCTGGGTAGTCAAAAAACATTGGAACACATACTACATTTGGCCTATGAGCTGCATTGACTCTGGTGTTCCTATTGAAAAGTGTACGCTGCCATTTTGATGGTAAATCTCATGTCGTCAGTGTCAGTTAAAGTGAGGTTTCAATTCACCGTCAGCACATGTCACCGAAATGGCAGCTTTAAATCTGAAACTCGAGCATTTTTAACATGGCGTTTTACGATTGCCGCCATTATTTCCTTCCAAAATGGCGTCGTCAATAGGCAACATGACTCAAGTCCAGATTGCATTTTTTTCACTATTTACGGATTAAGGAACTTCAGCATTACAAATGTGGTTTTAATTTGCCAGGATGTCATTTTATTGGAAAGATAAGTCATTGGTAAAAGTCAATATGTCAGAAAAAATGGCACTGAAAACGTACGATGCCGTCAGTTTGAATGGTTATGCCTACTTGACACCTAATACAGCTAATGAGAAGCTTATCTCGGCATAGAAACTCTGGAAAAAGCCTATCGCAGCAATTAAATGACGTCCTTTTTACTACAGTCGTATGCAAGCGTTTTTGAGCAACCAGATAAATGGTATTTTTTAAAATGGCACAGATCTCTTTAAATACATTGTATGAGGAAACGTAAAAAATGCGTAAGTTTGCCAGTACCTTATACCCAATCTCTTATGGAGTGTTACTCCCTTTGGTATAGTCTGGCACCTGTATAGTGAATACAGTTGCGTGCAAAGGGATTGCGAAAGTATGCTTGATTATTTGGTGTTTAACGACGTACTCGACTCTTCGCCCTGTAGCATATACGTCATATGGTATCAGTGAACGGTAAGATAATAATGATGGTGATGATGCACCTACCAGGGAATATGGGAAGTCCGGTGCTGGTACATAGCCTATTTGTGTCGTAAAGCACCAATGGGGCCACCGCTTAACATCCCTTCCGAAGAACGGTACAACTTGAACAGGAGAATTCCTTTATTAATCAGTGCTGTCGAGGGGCTGATTGCAAGGCGAGTTAAGCCACTGTACTAGCATCAAACCCTTAACCTCTCTCCCGAATAGAAATGGGCCTTGGCATGAATGGTCACCCATCTCACCCCGGATCCAGCGCAATACTGCTTAGCTTCGATGATCCCACGAGAACTAGTGTATCCAACATGGCAAACCGTTCGGTTTTGTGTAGGTGTAGCATTTATGGTCCAGCAACGTTATTAATCCCATTCCGCCACTGCCCCACGGTGGCATAGAATTAGCTTTAGAGTGTGAAATGTGAATGCATGGAAAATAAGGGTGCGATTGATCTGATCGACGTGATTGGCGGTTATGAAACAAGTACGTTCACATCACAGGCCATGCCGGGCATCATTCGCTCTAATCGCAAACTAATGACGATATGGCGTGTTTGCGGTTGCTATACTAAAAAGACGATTTCAACATAGAGTATACATATAGTGTATAATATAGGTACAATGTAAGCAAATGAAATGTTACAGCTCTGGACAGTGGCGTTGCTATTCCTGGGCCCCCGTGGCAAGATCCATCAGCGGGGTCCCCTCTCCAACTTTACCTGCCTATGAATGTGGTGTTTGGGGGGGGGGGGCTAAGGGATTTTGTGCGGAGGTTGATTTCACGTCGGCTACTACCCCAGTATCTTTTGGCCAAGCCATCACCGCCCGATGCTGAACTATTCGTTGGAAGGGCACGAAGAAACTGGCGAGTTTGGCCATAGTTTTCTCACTTTGGGTTGGGCCCCATTCAGGTCTTTAGGGTTTGAAGCCACCCCGGCTAAACACCAAAAAGCGACTAGGATTTCGATGGCACACTACAGTCTTTGAGCTGCAAAGCCGCTTCAGCATCGAACGCACATACATCAACAGTAAAAATAAGCCAACGCCAAAATCGACGAAATATCATTGGTTTTTCGGGGCCCACGAGCCGATAGTTTCTGGGCCCCCTTAGAGGGAGCCCAGTGAGGAGTCTCACTGACGGTAGCTACGCCACTGGTTGTAGCAAATCTTGAAGTGGAAGTTTTTTAACCTTTATGCTACCGTTTTATTGTCATCATTATAGAAGCAGGTTGTGCGTGGTGTGGGGGTGCTTCGGGCCTCGCGTCCTTTGGTATACACGACGTTGCGAATTAAAATTCATTCAAATACGTTCCATGCACCACTTGATCTGTATCAAACAAAATGTATTCGAAATTTTCCCGAACAAGCAATTTAATTCGGTGCTCTTTTAATGCCATCGCTGACGACTTGGTATAAAGTGTGGCTAATTTTAATTTCGTAATTACATTTTAATGGAGCTCTTGCACACGAGAGCCATTCTTGGGGGCGTACATACTGCAGGTACGTTAGTACTTTATACAGCCTGGAAAAGCTACACATTATTTCATCGACATTGGTTTTGAGAAAACATGTATTTTGTATACTATTTACAGAAATACAAATCAACGTGTAAGCCCGTTTATAAAATCGTATGCCTTCTGAAGTCGTTTTCAACTACGAAAAGGTACTAGCGTTCAAACAAATTATCTATCCCCAGCGAAGACAATGTCAAAGCCTAATTCCCGCGCACCATACAGCAAGGAAAATCAAATCTCGAGTGGAATCGTGCACTTCTGTTCAAACCACAATAATTCGGCAATTAAATTGAGTTTCATTGTGCTCGTCTGTGTTTTGCGCGCGGATGTATGTTTAGAACGGAAAGCTAATTTGGTTGAGCGTATTGCTCCATCCGACTACAATAAAATAAAGGTCATAGGCGGTGAGCTTTGTGGAAATCCCTAAATCTCGAAGTGCAAGGTATCGCTCGTTTGATGTTAAGGAATTAATTAAATCGAATTATGAAAGTGGTTCTCCGTTTATTAGTGACTTCTCTGAACGTCTAGCCCCTCACAAAGACTTCTTTGTTCCTGATTCTCTAATGTCGGAAACGGAACAGTGTGTGCGAGTGGCCGCTGCGTTGGATTTGTATGTCAAAGCCCAGAAGTACAATTTTTCATAATTGCCACCCTATCTCCTAGTCATACGTTGTGTAAGTGGTACCCATTTTACCACCAGCGTGCTATGTGTCTATATCATAACATTCACCCTTATAAATAGATAAATTACGGTTATTGTAACCATTGATAGTAGGTAGATTCCATTTCCAGGGGCTTAGACATCGTGGCCCACTTATTATGATAGTATTCTAGCATCATAGCACCTTGGTATCTATGCCTTTAAAATTTAAAGGTTGAAGAGGGTCAGAAATAATGAGAAATTACGAGTTTCTCTGATCGGCTATGAGCGAAAATGAGAACACTATTCATGATTATAATAAAACGTCCTCCTTCCTTATTATTAACATCGTGGAACATTTGAATATTTTCACCTTATAGAAGATATTTCGTAAAAAGCTGCCTCGTAGAACCATCCTTATTAAAACTTATTACTTAATTTTGAGACATGCATGCGGGATCAATATCTATTATATTCAAAGCTGCAAGCGTCATCGATCTTTCGGAGAGATATTGCAATTTCGTTCAAAGCGTTTCCAGCACCAACCAATTTCTATCCTCATTTTTACCCTCGCTTTAAGGCCTAAACTTTTAGCCTAACGCCCCCCCCCCCCCCCCATGTGTTATCACATTTCGTATACGCTATTTACTAGCAAAAAAGGCCTAGAAAATCTGCTGGTGGAAAAATAGATGCATTATGCTGCATGTGTTTCAACTGAGTCGTCCAACATCGTTCTTGAAAATTGCACTTTTTCCATCTTCGTTATATTTTCATGCCTGAAAGTTTACGTTGATATTATTGTCAATTTGAGCTGAATAATAAATCCACCCTTTCATTCTTATCTCTCTACAGGCGAGAATCTTGGTTACGTGCTCAATCGGCCGAGCAATTTTTGTTTGTATTTTGCTTTTGGGGGTAGCTGGATGTGATGGTGGGTGAGAGGGGGGTGGGGGTGCACATGCGACACATAATGAATATTTCAGTTGACGGGCCGACCTGGCATGACCGAGAAACGGCGACGATGCTCGCAACTGGAAACGTCTCCACACTTTGACGAACGACACACCATACTATACACAGTTACCGCCTGGTTCTATCGTCTCCACACAATACCGCTTAAGCTCATTCGATTCGTATGAAAAATTCATAACGATCTTATTTGAAAGACGGTCGATGCTTTTCCATCCCAATTGCTCAATCAGACCTGGTTTATTGCTAACACGAATGCGCTGTAAATTGACTAGAGTGCTTCAAAAATAAAAAAGATTGCTTAAAAAATAAATGTGGGTAAAATGATAAACGTGTACTAACTGTTTTCGCATTGCGAATACTCGTATGTGATGACTGTTCTAAATGTTTTTTAATCAGCATGCTTAATATATCTACGGGGAGCAGACATGGAAAAACAATATAGAAGTTAATAATATCTAACAGTGCGTTAAACAAATATGAGTGGTCACGGGATATAACAGGAGAATTATGATGTCACGATATTTAAATTCGATTTTTTTTTCAAAGTAAAAAACGTAGCCTCAACTCCGTTTTTAAAGCAGAAGCTTAAAATAAAGCTGCGTTGTTGCAAGCGCAATCATAGGTATATGAAGAAAATCCAACGCCTCTAAAAACTAAGATTTTTGAAAACGATTCGTGAAGTAAAACAGCTTTAATAACGAGTTGAATTTTTTCCAGGTGGAAAGTATGAGCCAGTTCTTCTTGACAATGCCTATAAGGTTCACATGAAGTTGAAGATCAAGACCGTGGGTCCAGCGGACTTCGGCTCCTACAAATGCGTCTCCAAGAACTCGTTGGGAGACACTGACGGTAGCATCAAACTTTATCGTGAGTTTAATCCCCCCTATAATAACGTCATTGTTTGTTCGTTTGTTTCATACCCTCTATAATAACGTCATCGTTTGTCCGTATGTTTCAACAAGTAATTGTGTTCTTTATACGTTTCCACACCGTTCGTTATATTAAAAAAAGAAATATGTGTGTCCAACATTTTTGATGCAACGTCGGGGTCTCGACCCAGTACGACCAAAATTCGGCCGACGGGGGTACCCAAAGTTTGATGAAACTTCAGGCTAGCTTGACATGGTGTTCGTTTCTGACTGGTTCTTTCATCGCGGATTACATTCCAATTTTCAAATTTTCCAAAAGTCTTTTTTGGATATTTTTAATCCCAAAAAAGAAAATCCGTGGCGAAACCTTAACGTGGATCGGATAAGATCGGATAAAATAAAGGATGTGCTTGCATAAAAGTGAGGTTCAGCTGTCTATTAGAGCTAAGTCCGTACGCCAAGGCGAATCCCAAATCCCTGTCGGGTGGGACAATGATCCGGCCCATCAGGGAAGAAAGGTTGATTCACACAATTATGTTTCCGCTGCTTAGCAAAACCAAAGCCCACTCCAGAGCTAAGCCCAAATGTCGAAGCCTAAGTTTTTAGGAAAGCCCACCGGGTGGAACCATGCGAGGGAAATTTCCCAACAAGAAACTCAAATTAAAAAGGCAAAGCCCAAATTAAAAGGCGAAACCTAGAATGAAAAAGCCCAAAGTGCTGGACGAAGAAAAATTTTTGTGACGAAGCCAAAATTTTGTGTTAAAGCCAAATTAATGTTGCGGTGTTGAAATTGTGTGGCGAAGCCGAAATATACATTCGCCTATCGGGTGGGCGCTAGGCTAGAAATAACATACACTTATAGCATCTAATGGCGCTTTCCTGTATCAGATTTTCTACCAATCACATCATAAAGGATAAAATATCGCAGAAAAATATGAAATTCTCATCAATTTTGTGTTCACGCTTGTTGCACTGTGAAACGCCCGTCCCTTTACGATTCCCTGAACGATTTCTAAAGAATTAATGGGTCGTTTTTGTAACTGCGATGAAATCAAAACTCAGTATCTTCTTTGTCAAAGACATCTGATAATTACCCATGAATGTTTTATGAAGACAACTACTTACTAAACTTCCAAAAAGCAAAGTAAAAACATTTATTATGACATTAGCAAATGAAACGCATTTGGTACATTCTCCGCCCGAGCAGTTTACAAACATGATTTTCTGTTTGCAATGCACGATGCTCATCACAACGCTCGCAGTGTATTATATAAGCCATTTGCTTTTGTCGTCGTGGCTTGGCTGAAATATTACGTTCAGTCCGCAGCTAATGGATTTAGGAGTGACAATTTCAGGATGTTGCTTTGAGTAAAAGCTATATAAGGTGATATGGATAAACTCAAAGCCAAAGACACACTTTATCCTGAATTGATTATATCAGTATAGTATGATAGCTTCCTGTAATTTTGAAATCTGTGGGTGACAGGTTTGTCTATCATGGCCGTCCTTCCATTTCTCAGCTTCCTTTCAATATTGTTGTCAACACCAAGCAGTAAGCACTAGAAGATAGATTTGAGATGTTATGAAGCGCTGCTATTTTAGTACATTTAGCCTGTTGTAAAGGGTGATACAGAAAGGTAATCGGTCATATAGGGTTAACCTGCTAACCTCTCCTCTACAATATCAGTTGCTGTGGTTTTAGCTAAAATGCGTTTCATTAATCATTGTGACCTAGCCTTTTCAACTCAGTTTTGGTGACGATTTGTCTTCTTTCATTCAACCGTGGGTAGCATGAAGAGGAAATGTGTGTGTTTTGACTTCTCTCCCCTTGCTTTTAATCTTTGAAGCAACACAGAAGCTGAAATATTTTGTATTCTGAAAACTTCAGTTCTAGAAACATCAAAGATAAAGCACTCGTGTGAATCAACTTTCAGGCATCACGTTCATTTTAATTGACTCCCACATTTTATTAAGCTATACTCACTCTAAAATCTAAGCACTGCGTATTATTTCATCCATGCATTCGTCCAAGATTTGAAAAATCATCGTATGCGTGTTTTCCTTTACTCGTTACAGTGCATATTTATGGATCATTAAGTGAAGCACCTAACTACAAATTTTCCTACGCTCTCCACATCCCTTCACAGCCCAACATGTAGAAATCGACACATTTTCGACTTGAGCTATGCGGAGTTGGGGTTTCTTTCTGTGTTTGTTTCTAAAGGCCTTGTAATCCATCCCCAGAAATTAATACTGCGCTACCTTGTTGTTTCAAGGCTGCCGTATTTGCTCTGTTCCAGCGATACCTCACTCATCGACGCCGTACCGAACGCTGGCGTCTACAGAACCGAGTAATGTGATTGAAACAGGTAAACCATTCTTTCCTCCTCCCCAATCTCAAGTGACTCGATTACACAACTCACAAGGACAGAGCACAAGCGCGTCGACTTGCCCACAAGTAATTAATTAAACCTCACCTTCTCCCCGTTTCACCCACACGTCCAGCCCACCCACATATCCATCCAAAAAACAACAAAAAAACAACAGCTGGCTCTACAAAGGTAGTACAATAAGGCACACTGCTATTTTCGCTGTCGAATTAAATTCAGCCCTATTTTATCGATTAAACCGACGTGATGGACGCTCCGCGGCGGGCCGTCGCGACGCTGACGAATAATTGAGGATCAGTCTGGGCTTAGATGGAAAGTCGCGTCGTTTGTCTGTATGTCCGATGAGATCACTCACCGACGCATCGAGGCGTCCCGCGGATAGCGGCGAGGACAATGCGCGCCGTCGAACGCCAAACCCGAAGAAAGCCTTGTGCACAGTAGCGCGTAGAGTGGCGAGCTGGAACGCGAACAGAACCGTGCACTGTATACAACTCAAGCTGTGTTTCTATGACAACCACTGCACTATTCGCAGCGTTCATTATGTACGCAATATTGATTCGAACGCCTTGCCAGCCTGGGAGCCTATTCTCGACGAATTGGAAATATCTTACGGAAATATAAACCGAAATTTCTTTTCTCGACAAATTTCGTCCGCGGAAATATCCGTTTCCCATTTGACTTAACACGGAGACCGGGAATTGTCATTGACGTAAATTCTTCGAGCATAGGCCACCACAAACGAGTTCCATCAGAAAGTTCCAGGTCACTCGTGTTTGACTAGCGTAAAAATCACAGGGCGCATGACATGGAAACTCAGCATATCGAGGGCACATCAAGGTCTTGTGACGCTAACGACAATCGGCAAGGGCTGTCGGCAATCGGCTGAGGGCTAATTCTTGACTTTATTTGGCTTGTGAGATGCGCTGTTGTCGAATGAAAAGCATCGCTGACTGCAATGAGCATAAAAGTTAAAATTGTGGTGCTTAGTTCATGAGTGAGCTGCACATCAAGCATGCGACAATATTTGGAGAATCGGTGCCCTAATTTCCGCAGTGAGCTACTGGGGCCTTTCACATAGTTGCAACGTGTGGGTGGATGCTTTTTGAGGTTTCGCTGCAAAACTGACTCGTGGACCGCGATTTGTCGGTTTTGTTCACTAAAACGTTCGTGGTTTGCGGTTCACCGTTCTGCGTGCTAGTGTGCACATGGCTGAAGACTCGCGGCGATTGGCTTGCGCCGCAATCAGAGGTCAGCGGTGAAATCGCGCACAAAGTTACGAAAAAAATTTGATTGGGAATTTGAATACCTACACCCACGTTTTACAATACTAAATTAGAACAATGTGGTGACAGCAGTGGCATTTGTTTACCATCCTTTTGGTGCAAATTAATTTAAGGGAGAAAAGCTTTAAAAATATCGTTCCCAAGGTATACCGGGATTTTCCTGCCACAGATTTGAATTTCAACAGCTTTACATAATTGTCAGCAATAAGGTGAACTCAATGTTCCGTTTTGCACGGATTATGAAAGTAAATCTGAGATTTGACTTATTTTTCTAGCAAGTGTTTGCTCGATACCTCATGCGGCTTGCTTGCGAGACGCCACTGAATATAAATATATTTACAGATAGAACCCATAGGACACGACAGAAAGAACGAGAGCCAGATAAGGACCAGGAGGCTAACGAGATTCACGACCTCCCTGACCCGGAGAAAGGTCCCAAAGAGAGAGGTAAGATCTTCGAAACGTGTGTTCTCAAAAGTACGAAGAGTTAGGGAAAGTCAGTTTTATTTAGTACGAAAATCGAAATTGGCAGGCAAATTTTGTATAAACTGTATTAAGTGATATCTTTTACAATATACCTACACCTACGGTATAAAGCGATCATTTTCGACTCACTAACTAACAAGCTAAAAGGATCAGTCGCTTTTTTATTTTCACGACTTTCTTATAAACCAGAATCTAAAGAAGGCTTTCCTCTTTACACACTGACTGCACACCATTGGCATCATCCTCTTTCAGTCATATTGAAAGATAATTTGCGGGAGTTTTCATGACGTTTTCCGAACGAGAATTGGTTCCCGGATGGCTGACTTTCTCCAACCCATACAGTAGTATTGGGTGGATAAGCAATATAACTTGGCAATAGTGTTTCTACACAGGAACGACTTACGACGAACCAAAGTGCTCAGGGATCTCTGTGATAGTCTCTTGGGATAACGATGAGTATTCCTGACTGCCAAGGAGAATCTAAGCTCGCTGGGGAATAAGAAGTGTGTATTCGGGTAGTTGGTGGAACATTTACATGTGTATACAATGGCGTGGTTCTTTTCTTACAGATTCCAAGCTGAGAGGAAGACCTAGAGGAAATGAACTCGACCTACCCGCCGCTGACGAGTCCACTTCGTCTACAGCTGCTTCAACAGCGTTGACGCAAGAGATGTCGAGACTGCTTGCAGCGACACTAGTTCTTGCTTTTCAGACAACTAGGATTTTGAACCGATTAGAATCAGTGCTGCAAGTGTGACTATAAGAAATGCAGTAAAAGTATATAAAACTGTTGCTGACTTAAAACCTCAGAAGTGGGCTTAATTTTTGATATTCTACTCACGCGAAAAAACGAACTCGTCAAAGTCTGATAATCGAAACGTTCGGTCAATGTTACGGTCAATGTCAGGGTGACCCGGAGTAGAAAATGTATTGCTTTTGCCCTGATCCAAACTAGGAGTTGTACATAATATAGATAT
>QKMV01001799.1:0-14824 GCA_003287335.1 Lednia tumana
ATATAGATCTATATAGATTTATATTCTATAAATCTATAAATTTTAATTGCCTAGGCAGGAAAAAGAAACGGGTAACTGAAATTGCAAGGCAAAAATCTAGGTTCAATTCCTGCAGTGGAATTGTCTAAATATACTTTTGAGAAATACGTTGTTTTACAATTATTATCTTTCCTCATTAAATCTCAAAATTAATATTCCATACCAAGCAATGAGAAGTTTTTTATGCGAGCAAGAATGAGTTTTCTATGGTCCAGACAAAATATGCAGTGTGCTCACAAGTGAATCGTGGAAAGTCCCACTATAATGATAAAATATACGTGAAACAAGTTGCATGTCCGCGGTACGACTTACCTCGTCCCACGAGAGGCCTTCGACGTCCATCAAGACCCTCATCAGCTCGGGAATCGCCAAGGACGGATGAGTGTCATTCAACTGGATCGCCACCTTATCCGGGAACGACACCAGCGAAGTGCGGACCGCTTCTCGGACGCCAAACTTGGAAGACTTGAATCTCCGGATGATGTCCTGTTAACATTCAACGTTAATAGCCGGTTTCTTTCTTGGCAGCAAGCCATGATCGAAAGAAAGTTAGCTAGTTCAAACTCATTAGTTGTTTTCATCACCTGCAGGGTAGCAGCAACCATGAAATACTCTTGCTTCAAGCGTAATTCTTTTCCCTCAAAGAAGTTATCGTTGGGGTAGAGAACACGAGAAATGTTCTCCGCGATGTTACGATCGATGACAGCCTGAATGTAGTCTCCATCATTGACTGTAATCAAACATAACAACAAAAGCACCAACAGCATAAGTATCAGCATCAGCAAAGACAAAAGAGAGTATTTAAAAATGTTGGTATAAATCAGAGCAGATGGTTTGAGCTGAAATTATATCAAAGGTATCAATATGAAATTTGTGTCTTGAATCGTACTATCCCTTGAAAATGCCATGTTGGGGAAAATACCTCGTGAAACAGTGGGATTTCGAAAATAACTAGCCATTATGACAGACCCAGTTTGTCAGTTTATAATGCACCAATTTTTCTCGAGACACTTATTTGAAATAGATCTGTTGTTGGTCACTCACAGAACTTGAGATTGAACTCCACCGGAGACTTGGCTGACCACAGACGAAGTGTGTTCACTACATTGTTGCCATACCCAGGGATTGGGTTGTCGTACGGCATGGCAAATACGACTTGAGTATCAACCCACTTCTTCTTGCCATTAACATCGATCACTTTCCCATAGAAGTTCACGGGCAACATAAACTCAGGGCGAGCCTTCTCCCAAGGGTTTCCAAACCTACCCAACAATAAACGCCAATATTTATAGGCAGTCATCGTCATAAGGTACTTCGGTATCAACGCAACGCAGAAAAGCAAATTATTCTCACCTGAGCCAATCGTCGGGCTCTTCAGTCTGCTCTCCGTTCTTGATCTTCTGGGCGAAGATTCCGTACTCGTATCTGATTCCGTATCCGTACGCTGCAAGTCCCAGTGTTGCCATGGAATCGAGGAAGCAAGCGGCCAAACGACCCAACCCACCATTGCCAAGTCCGGCATCTTCTTCCAGATCCTCCAGCTCTTCAATATCAAGACCAATCTAAAGAGAAGTTCTAGCTTGAAAAAACTCCCTCGGTAGGTAAACAAATCCAATCCCATTACTTGTACTTACTTGGTACATGGCTTCATCGCAAGCGCTTTGAATCCCCAAATTGATCATGGTGTTCTGCAGGGAGCGCCCCATGTAATACTCCAGCGATAGATAGTAAACACGCTGCAAGAGCACCAAATTAAAATATGTCAATCAGAGCTGGCAGTGCAAATCATCTACATATTGTTCCATTTGTTTTGTTGACCCTGAATTGTCATGACAGCATGGATCAGCCTTATTCAACTGGCGACCCGCGGTCCAAGTCTGCCTTATAGTTTCAACTGGACCGCAAGAAATCGGTGTAACCGAGATTCCTTAAATCCAAGCAAAAATATCTCACAGTTTTAAGCAAACAAAGAGTGGATTTTGCTAATATTATCACCTAGCTACAGTTACTTTTTAATTCCTCCAATTTATAAATCTCAACATGAAACTGGCCTGGTAATTCCCAATTTATGCTGAGGTAATATTTTTTTAAAGTTTGGGACTGCCAAGGAATCCAAGATGAAGGCAGTATACCTTTGATGCAAGAAGTTGGAAAAGCCTGGCTTAAACAGATATATGAAATAAGCATATAGCCTAATGACTTGTATCAGAAGTATACTAGTACCTAAATATAAATATTACCTCAATTATAAGCTACTATAATCTGCAAACTATCTACATCATTTTATAATTTAGAGCTCAATAACATTTTGCCAATGGCACATTATACAAGTATGCATTTCATGCTTCAGTTGCAAATGTATTAATTGAGATAAAATTTGCAATTTTTATCTTGTTTTACTTGTTCTCTTCTAGGGCAAAAATGAAGTAACTTAAAGTATAGTAGCTATCTAGTAGTTACATAAATACTTAAGTCATAAAGTTCAAGAATGGCAAGTTGACCATAAAATGCTCTGTGGCTCCAAATCCTTTTTTTATACTGTTATAATATCTTACATAATCTTAATAAAAAATGTAGAAGATTATGTGTTTAATTCATTAGAAGCAATAAATAATATACATTCTGATGAATCTAATTAATGAAGTGATAAATATCATGCAACCTTTTGCCCTTAAACTTTTATCAGCAATTTGCATGCTTCAATAATAATGTGAATGACTAAATTCCATACATTATTCGATTTTTACATGATCTTTCTTGATCATCTCGAGCAGGAGTCATGACCTTATGCACTGTATTCTAGAGTGCACAATATATCACCACACCCTATTATTATATTTCTGTTAGCAACAGCTTAAGAATTGCATAATAAATGACACAATTACCTAGTTAAGATTTGAGATTACAAGATAGCAGCTATTTCTCCACATAATTACATCCCCTGAATAGCAACTATCTAGGACACAATTAAATGTATGCAGCTTGTTGTAAACAGACATAGATTTTTAGTTGTCAATCATTCGGACATGTGAGGCCATTGTATTTGTATCCGTTAAATCAAAACTAGAGAGGTCATGAGAGGTCATTAGAAACTTCACTCATAAATAATAAGGTTTTTGAACTTTTATTATTAGCGATGTACATGGCGCCTGAACGTTAGGCAACCCATGTGAATGGAGAATGCTGTAGGTAGGTATGTGGTGGAGAAACTGGCAAGCGATGATCTTTTGCTCTTATCTGGTGCCAAAGGCGTATTTTCAATCTCGATTGGACCATATTGAACACACCACGTAAGACGGGGTGGATACCTTGTGTCATATTGTGCTCGCTTAAGGTGTGGTAATTAAAATGCGTGAAAGTGAAAGTAAAAAAACAAGTTGGATAGGAGAGCATGGTTTGAACTACGGCGCAACAGGCATGCGTTGCAGGTTGCATACATTGCGGCGATTTTCAATTACGTCCTGTCTGACCTATCTGTCATAAAAATGTGAGTGAAAATGTCCAAATTGACAGAACTAGCAACTGATTTAATAATAACGAGTTGACCCAGCATAGGAAGAAGTGAACTTTCTTCGTCGTGATGTGAATGTAAGCGGCGCTAATGAATATGAACGTGAAGAAATACAGAGGTGGTCAACCTGGCTCAGGCACGAATGAACCCTAAAATGCCCCATCAACGACTTTGAAACAAACTCACCTTCGGGTCCTTCTCGTAGTAGTATTGCTGGGTGCGAATCCATCTCGAGACCAGATTATCTTTCACACAGTGAGCTAATGCAAAATAATAATCTCTTGGAGTGGCTACGTTCCGATCCTTGACCAGTGTATAATGCAGGTGCCGATTAAACGTCTTCTTGATAGTAGTTACAGTCTCGACGCCCGCTATACCGCGAACACTAATCTGCTTCCTCTTCTCGATATCGGATTGCAAAGCCGACATTCTTGATAAAATCTGTACTCAACAGCTTCCAAGTGACTCCAGCTTGAATTAAATACTTTGGCAAAATATACCAACCAGCCGTCAATCTGGTCACCTTCAAGAAGGTCAGACATGCGCGTCGCGATCCGCGATCGAATTGAAAGAGAGCGCCAACGCAATGGCGCCACGATCGAATAACCTTCACACTGCTGCTACACGAGGCGTCGATACGCCAGCCGTCGCGACGTCCAAAAATGTTTGACAGAACTACGCAATCCAGGGGAGATAAATAATTACAACATGTCATGTTGCTAATTCCTGATCAGTCTATTTATTCACAGGACAGGGCTTTACAGAATAATTACTGTCAGTGAATCAATATTTGTTCGATATATTAATTCATTTTCTGGACACATAGAAAAACCATAATAGAAGTGACATATATGGAGTTCCACCTCTCAAACATCAACATCGTATGGAGATAAAAGTACACACCTTCACAAGAAACAGTTTAAATACAAACACAGAAGATCATTATCTGACTTGATAATTTAGGCTAAAGTGAACTATTTATCCTCCTGTTTCTCATTTGATTCATCCAACTTTCAAGCATTTCCTCTCCAGTCTTTGGTACAGTTGCATAGTAGTTTGCAGGTGGTTTACCCTCTTCTAAGCGTACAAAGTAATGGCAGTGCATGTACTCCACTTTGCCAACTCTTGAACGTGCGTGCCGTCGGACACCCTTGATCACTTTGCCTTTTCCAACAAATGATTCCGCTGGAATTAACAAAATTATTACAAAATGCAGTTTTTGATAGATAGGATAGTGAAATTAACATAATCACACCTTAAATAATGCTTGAGAAATCATTTCTACTGAAATGAATTTTTTTGTAAAGAGTATAAAACGGATAATGCTCAGCCCCCCGAAAGGCTCCAATTTGAAGAGGTAAAAAAATTCACGAGACGAGGAACTTGCAGACTCGGGACTCGTCAGGATTTGGCTCAAATTATCGGCTCTGTTAAAGAAACTAATTTTCAAAAATATGGGCATCTGATGCTTGCCCTTTCTCACAATCCCACTGCTTTTGCCACAGTTAAAACCAAGTTGTCCTGGCATGAGCCTACGACATGGTAACCTGATGAAACCTTATGGCCAATTGATTCAGATAGTCAAAACTTGTACTAAACCCATTCTTACCTATCCAAAGGTTGCTCTTATACTCTACATAGTGGTTCTTGACTGCTAATTCTTGAGCTTCTAGTATTGTGTCCTTGGCATATGCAGATCCTTTTTTCAAAATGAAACTTAGTTGTTTGACAGCTTCATCCACAGTCATGCCCCGGACCAAAGTTGCTATGTACCACATTTTCCATGGACTGTACTTGATATTTGACTTCATGTGGCACACAAACTGTAAATGTAGAACACATACAGTTTACTATTTTAACTTTTACGAATATTACATTTTTCGAAGGGAAAATGTATGTGGTCTTTCAACAACGGCTCTCCAAAACTCTGCGCTAACACATATATTGTATTAGCGTAATTATGCTACAATCTATAAAATAAACAACATACGTTCGATAAAACTGTCATAGCAAAAAAATTATCAGAACATCCAATATTTCTCTGTTTTTAGACCCACATCCAACTTAAATAATGATGCAGAGCCCAGCAAAAATTTATAGGTGGATTGAACTTTTCGAGCAAACAAAAAAGTCTTGCCTAAATCTTAAACATTGTTGTTCCTGGTTAGGGGAATATGCTGGGTTTAGCTAGAAATGTCAGCATAATAAGCTACAATCTAAACAATGCGACACTATACTGCATCACACCCACGAAATAGGTTCGCAGACGCTGCAAACTCCTTAATCCGTAGTCACAGTTGAGGGCGAACAAATGGATTCTAGTCCAGCACAACCACCATAAGCTTACACTCAACACCAAAGACTCTTAACACATTGTGCCTAAGTCATCTATACAAAGAGCCGGATAATGATATCCTTCAACGATGTGCTTAAGGGTCTGCTTTAATAATCGATCGAAGGTAGGTCATTATACTAAATGTGAAGCCTCTTTTGACCAGTGTACGTAATACTTGAATACGCTACACCTCCCTCATGTGTATCTGTCAGCTGATGAATTTTGACTGTTCATTCATGGCTATTTGAGTAAATCTCAGTCCCATCCTAGAATACAGAACACGCACAGATTGCTAATTTCCTGTCCTCGCACTTCGGAATCCTGGGTTTCAAGTTAAGCTTGCTTGCATGTTTCAGGAATTTAAGTGACATGTTTCGAGACTATTCAGCCCGTCACCTAGAATAAAACTATTGTCCCACAACCTGCCACAACAATCCCTGCCATGAATATAATCTAGGTTATAAGAGACTCAACTTACTGCTGGTCTCCTTTCCTCTTCAGGTGCCTGTGGAGGGTAGATCTTCTTGTTGTGACTAAGCCAAGTCTTTGGGGACTCATCATTCGTAAATGCGTTTCTGTTCGAACTAGTGTGAAAATTTTTGTGTCCCAAGTACAAACCAACGATGAGGGGTTGGATTCTTTCTGCTGTTCCTGTGTAAGTTTGGTTAAGAATCGGGCCCGTTCTCGTCGTTATGAAATATCGAAGCATACTTTGCAAATTATTCATGTTCAAAATAAACAACTAAACACTAGGATTTTGAAATGTTTTGGTTTCGGCAAAGGGACCCGATATTCTATAACACGACCACCATTAAACACACACATGTATACTCATCTCTCGATCCCCTGGCTGTGGTTCAGTGTTGCCAATGTCAACAAAATCACACTGCGCAAACGTAAATCCCTAAATTATGTTGGAAATACGCGCTCAGCTCAGATGTTTTTCAAAGCGCGATTCGAGCATACGGCAGTTATGGCTCGGAGTGAGATCATTGTGATATAGACAACGGACACCAAGAAGGGTTGTCCATTGTTGTTTTTTTGAACGTATAATATTATATAAAAATACATCAGTTGACATTCAGACCTGGGTTTATATAACACACCATCTCAGAAGTGCGATATCAACGGATCGTAATTGAAAGTGGTTGTGAGTAACTCAACATTTTGGGCACCGTCTTTTATTTGCGATTCCTGGAACGTTGGACATTCTCAATACGTGGGTGTCAAATTCGATTGTGAAGAATCCGTGAAATCATGGCTGAATCTGGATTACGGGGATTGTCAGACGATTTGGAACGCAATCAACCAAGGCCCCTAGGTATACCGAAGACGAAATTCTGCCATCAGGTTTTCGAGAAGTAGCATCAAAACCGCAGGATTCGGAAACCACTACAAATGATTTATTGTAAATATTTTGGGAAGAAGGCCGTCGACGCGACGAAGAAGCACGCCGCCAGGACGAAGAGAGCCGCCGTCAGGAGGAGGCTCTTATGAATCAAATAAAGGAAATGAGCTTCAAAAAACAACAGAGTAGCGACTCACCGACGCATGAATACCGAATCATGCCGGATTTGGCAAAGACTATAGATGATTTCTCCGGCAATGGACACGAGGACGGGACGGCCTAGTTACGCTCCATTGAACCATGAAGCTTCATATAATGGCCCGACACCTTCAAAATGGAGCCGGCAAGAACTTATGTAGTTGGGACTGCCCATCATTGGTATGTAAGATGTGTTGATAATATCACCAACTGGGGTGGATTCAGCACACTTTTTCGCAGTACCTTCTGTGCGAGCATGGGTCTCCCACACAAGTGGAAGTGACTGAATTAGTGTATCCACAGAAAGGGAGAAAATTCCCATAACTATTCCATGAGAAGGCTGTTTACTGTCAGGAGTTGAACCTGAATTTCGAGGACACCAAATAACAGATACTCACGGGTTTATGGTCGTGCCAAACATGCAACCATTGGATGTCAAACGTCAGTGTTCTCTACAAGAACTGCTGTGCGATTTGAGAGGGAGCCAGGGAGCGAGAGCAGCAGCAGCTGCCCAACCCCAGCTGTTCAAAAAACTACGAGACGGCTGATTGAAGGTAGACTGGCTGAGACTGGCTGCGACTGGCTGATCCGTGCAACTGAGACCAGCCAACACTCTCTTAGGAATGTATCCTTGCTCTCAGTTGAAATCAAAATTTCCTACTTTGAAACTAGAGATGTATTTTCATTGATTCGTCAGCCTCCAGCATGATCAGTCCTGAGTCCAGCACTGCTCCAAGCCAAAAAATACTCCCTTTTTGAGACCAAGTTCGGTCCGAACATCCCGAAACTTTCCGAAAGTCCGAAACCGCTCGGGAGCTAAACTTAGTAGGTTTTTTACACATTTTCGCTTGAGTTTGGACAACTACGCTCCAAAGCCGCTTTACTGCATGCCTTAGCCACACTATCTATCAGAAAGCGACCTTTACTAACATGTAGGTAGTAACTACTTACATATGGATTTGCACTGGATCATATTAGCCAGATAAAATCAGTGGCATTCTTCAGGTCGCCACCTTGTCCAAATAGCTAGCTGATCCCAAAAACTTTCAAGCTGAGCCCAAAATCCTCTGTGAGCCACTCAAAAACTTCACGAATTCTCTGACAACTATACAACAGGCAGTCAGTCCACTGAGAACCAAACAAACAAAAACGAACCGAAGACCCTAGGATGCCTTTCTTCCGTACACTAACAGTATTAGACAGGACTAGCACATCTGTTGGTGCAGAAAATGTGAAGACTGTCGTCAGCAGCACTGGCAAGAAAACCAGCCGGAATCAAGATACTAAGGATTTCTAACGATGATAAGGATGTCGTCACCTAACTGGAGCTCCAGGGTTCCATTCCTCCAGCAGGCAGACATTTTTCAAGTGCTATTAATATTCTTCATTTTAAATTATGATTACTTTATCGATGGAATCTCTAAAGGAAATTGGCACCAAAATCTAGTACTGGGTGCCCTAAAACAGATGATAACTAACAAACACAAAATGACAATTTGTACACCCCATTTCATTTCTTTATTGGGTGATGAACAAGACGATACGACGATACGATACATTGTTACAAGGACAGAAAAAGTATAGCAAGGTGTCTTCACGACTCAATAACAGCTTTTATTTTTGAACAATCGAGAGAAAACAGACTACAAAATAGTGAAATTATACTAATTTAGGTAGAGATTTGCTACCTCGTCCAGAAGGTTTCTTTGTAAATTAGCGTACAGTGAAAAGAACAAAAACCCCGAAATATAGAATATCCTGGAGGAGCAATGGGTCACTCCCAAATATGGTTAGAGAAGATGACATCATTGGCCATTGGTCAAGGTATCCACAGTAGTGAGACTAAACTTAAATATCAGTTGTGCCACCACGAACGGGCAGTTGCGGGACAAACATTATTAAAGCTAAACCCCAGAATCTGACAGCACGTGTTGAAAATATTACACAACAAAACGTTATGCGGCATTGAGGCTTGCAGGCGATTGGCAAGCTGGAGAAATTTACAGATTATCTATCGGCCCGGTACGAGGAAACGTGGCAAGCGAAAAGCTGGTTTGCAACATTTTTCAAATTAGTTTTACTTTCAGGTTGATCACACACACCACATCAGTGCTCAAGGTTTCAAGGCGTTAACTGTTCGCTACAATGCTTGCTTTCCAAACAACGCTTAGTTCGGCAACATACAGACTGATTTCAAGCCTTACTTCTTAACCCTACGATGGCCTAGAACCAGGCTTTGAACGGCAACAGGCAAATCATAACTTCTGCTAAAACTCCGATCCTTGAACACTAAATGCAAGTGAATGAACCTTCAGCTTTCGGGCATAGAAATCACAAAATTTCACCTTTAAATTTAATATAAAAGTTTCAAACTATTTCTTTATTACTTCTATTCCCCACGGTCAGAACTTTTCGAGCTCGTGGCAAATGTGCGAACACACTTGATCGTGCGAGGCATTATGAAGATTTTCTAGCGTGCACTGTTAAGGCCCATACACAACCAAATGACCTACCCGTTTACTTAATGTTAACGCATCAGGTTGGCAACGCGGATTTCCGCAAGACCACATATAACAAAATAAACCTAGCACTCACATGTTGTTTTTTTATTATTATTGTGAAGTTTACTGATTATGCTTACTGATAAATCGGTTGGCATGGGCTTTAGCCGGACACCTTTTAGTTGGTACTCAGTTTCCATTTGAGCAATGACGGAACAACTGTTGGCCAGCTACTCGCAACCAGTTTCGGCCAGAAAAGTCTGCTTCCACAGGGGAAAAAGCATATTGGAACGCTTTAGATTTTTAACAGTTGGAAACGCTAAAAGTTCATTGAATAAAGTTGAACAACTTGGTCAATCCATTGTTACGAATCAGCACATGGAACAAAATCGCGAAAAGGTCGTTTCGGTTAAAGCAAACGGAAACCTTCAAGCTTCAAGACTTGCCACCCACTGTTGAGACGCATGCATTTTCAACACTAGCGTACCAAACTCGTGTATCAATACGTTTTGCTTATAGTAAGCAAAATAACTTCGTCTGCGACGACGACAATTTACTCGACATTAAAAAATAATTGGTAACTCTCTTTGATTAGAATAGATGCATGACACATTAAATATTAAAAGCTGGACATTTGTAATGAAAAGAAAATGCTTTTGAAAAGTACAAGAGAAGATCCACGGTCAATGACAGACAATATAAATGTTAGCTTTGACGGAAATACAGTTATCGTGGGTCGAGACTCGAGAAAATGTGCATCGCATCTTTGTTTGTATTTTAGCCCACGTAGCAGCGTAAGTACAGCGACACTACGACGCTTCGTTCAATAATGACAGCTAAATTATGTGTTGCCTATATTACTTGTATTAAATATTAATATATTACTTTTCGCTCTTCTTATGACTTAAATGTTAAATACAAATGATTAGAGTATATTTGTTTGTTGTTTAGTTTAAGAATATTATTGTTCAATGGTACTAGTTTCTGATATGATAAATATATATCTGAAAAAAATATAGATAATAATGAATAATACAATACGTTATTAATTTAGTATTATCATCATCGATGTAAAGCTACTGGTAAATTTTCTCCTTAAACATTAACCCTCTTTTTTTGTTTGTAAGTGAAGCTGTAATAGTTGACTAACATTCACCAAAAGACTTGTGCCCTGAGCTGTCAACTGCCAATTGTTTAGTCTTAGTTGCCTTAGTTGGTTCTTACTAGGAAAACGGTTACATAGTCAGAGAATTATTTCTTCGGAATACACGTTGCTCGGCCAGCATTTTCATACAGAAATACAAAACGCTAACAGAAGCACACCGAGTGATTTTGTCATGGATTCGCCCCCCCCCCCCCCCCCCCCCACTCACATAGCAGGACCCCATGAATACTTGGTACTTTATATGCTAGTAACCATATAGTACTGTATTGCTAGCTATAATTTAGAAAAATGTTCGTTGACTCAAATCAGTTTAAACCTCAGTGCTTCGACTATTGTAAGGATTATTGTGATCTTCCGTTCGAGACGCCTTGCGCTCCCTCTTGGTGAACAGGCCGCCGAGAAAAGATTGCTGGTGGATTACTTTGCCTCCCGACTTGACGTTGTTTTGCGGAGACGATTCGTGGCTGACGGTGCTGGTGGACATCGACTGGAAAGATATCGACATGCCGCTGTCCAGGGAACCCATGCTTCCTCTCCTCTGCTGCGGCTTCTCCCCTGAAACTAATTTAAACGTTGTCAGGGGTCGATCAAACCAGACTTAAAATCATACTTTTACTTTGGCAAAAAATGTCCAAAAGATACCGATAGAAAAAAGAACACTATTATACAGGCAAGGGTCAATAAATGTTTCCTGCATACAATGCGCAAGTGGAAATCGTCACGCCACGAGGACAACTTACAAGGCAATATTAAGATTAGGTATCACATTCCAAAGTGATTCAAATTCCCAGAAGAAGACTTTCTGTTTCATGCTATCTTTAGCGGCAAGGGATTCGTGCAAGCCAGGCTTCGCTTCTCTCGGAATTCCGCCGTTGCCGTGCTTGTTCCTCCAGGCGAAGTGCCTGTTCACCAGGAATAACCGGGAGCTATTCCTAGTCATTGGTGGTATTACGAGGGCGGCGGAAACCTAAGCCCAGGACTTCTGTAGGCTAAAGGCCACGGCAGCAAGTGTCAAGCAGGTGGGCAGAAGGCTATTCAACAGGCTTCCTCCTGAGGTGAAGGAAGCCAGGGTAAATGTTTCCAACTTTACGGACCGCAGGAGGTTTTCCTCCAGACCCACAAGTTTTACTCAATTGATGAATTTATGTCATAAAGGCATGGTTAAAAATGTTAAGCATGTTTTATTTGAAATCACGTGGGCTACATATTGTATTACGTATTATGGACTGTAATTTTTAAATTTAAAAAAAGTACAAAGTCTTAGCAAAGTTTTGAGAAGGTACTAATAAATGGTACATTGATGTTAAATTCTTTAGCCTCATGTCTAGTTCCTAATCTTAGCACTAGCTTTCAACAAAACTGTTTTACAAACTGGGTAAAAATGCTAAAAAGTCCACTAAAAGATTGCCAAAGTTTCGCAAACTATTCCGTCCACTTTTTCAGGGGCTTCTATGATCAAGTGAACGGAATAGTTTCACGGAACGTTGGCAATATTTTGTGTGGATTCTTAGCATTTTTACCCGGTTTGTAAAATAGTTTTTTTTTGGAAGAGACATACTGATATTTTTTCAAGTGTCTCATTCCGATGGGAAGCAAGCAATAACTACTAGTCTAATAAACTACAATTACTCACCGATATCATGCAGACAAGTTTTTTGACATTTCACCTGATTTTCATAAGTTTGCATGCGTTTTTCTGTTTCACCTCGAAGATGGAACCCGATTTAAGGAAGGGTTTAACGAAATGCAGTACACACCGCCGTTAAATTTAGCGCAAAAATTAGACTGTTGTCTACAATTAGTCGGATTAATTTTATCTGATGTTTTATTCCTCATCAACCCTACCAAGTACAGGGGGGAGGGAGGAGTGGCATTTCTAAAATAATTATTGCCTGGGAATAAAAAATCCCCTCTTTGCTGGTGTTTCTAGAATCGAATCTCCCCACAAGTGGGCTTCCCATATTCTGTGCCTCTTCATAGCAAAGTCTCGTCTACAAAGTTGATGTCGTTATTCTGTGCCTCTTCATAGCAAAGTCTCCTCTACAACGTTGATGTCGTTATTCTGTGCCTCTTCATAGCAAAGTCTCGTCTACAAAGTTGATGTCTTTATTCTGATTCCACTTTGAGCACTTTTAATACGTCGTGGGGAGCCACGACGTATGTCACGCTAGTAGTCATTTATAAAATCGGCATTTATTTGGTGGCTGAAAAACGCTTTGCTTTCATCCGTAGGCTAGTGACGTCATGTAATTGTTGCAATTGCCTATTGCCAGGGTGTCAGTATCAAGCAGAGATTTCTAATCGTGCGATTAGGTATCGGGTAGGCGTATGTAGGCAACTGACGTCACTTTGCGTTTTCAGTAGCAGCTATAATTCTGACCAATTCTGAATTTTTTAAGCAAAATTAATGAGCCAAAAAATCACACTTAGGAAAAATTAATATAAATTTGTGATACAGAACAATTCTACGTCGATAAAACGTAAAAAATATGAAATCTGGACTTGACAGGACTTGCCAATTAGAGTATATTTCTAAAAATTAAATCAATCCTTTTTACTCTCCAATAGCAACTAATTGAAGTACGTTCCGAGGCAATACTTCTAAGCAAGGGAAGGTCAAATGCTTTCTTCATCCTTTCATACATTCATTGCTGATGATGCATTTTCTTAAAGCCAACTTCTCTTAGTTAGTCTTTTTATAATACTTAGAGTTTTTTCTTCACGATTTTGACATGATATGGCGATAAAATGCCACGTATTAACTATTCATATTTCAGCCCTCCTACTGCTTTCACAAACGAACTGAATACCAACCATTTTGGTTTCCCCCACTGGATGTTAGTGTGGTAAAGACGATCCAACTTTCAGTTTGTGTTTCTACAAAAAAACCTTTTTGAAACAAAATATTGGTTGGGAGCTAGAAGTGTAAGATTTCAAGCTCGAGTGTTGAACTTACTTGCAAAGTTCAAGTTCAGATCGAATTTCGGACAGTTTATAAATTCTAGCCGGGCGGATAACACCTGGCTGGAAAAGTTCAGAACCGGTCTTTGGACTTTTCAAAATAACCGGCCTTCGTATTTTCTTGTTTTGAAAGGAAACGAAAATCTAAATTTCTTTTTTCAACTGTGTGTTTCTCTTTTTTTTAAGATTTGAAAAACCGTACAGAGTATTGTCTTTCATTTTATTAAATCTATAAGATACGCTTAACAATCTAATAAGAACCCCACGTGTATTTTCAACATCCCAACCTAAATCTTCTGTGACTTGAAGACCTATCTTCTTACTGTAACAGCTCGATTTACAATTGGTCCCAAGGTTTAGCGATCAAGGTTCAACAGAAATGGGAGATACGATTTACGGGTCACTGTTCACAACTCATTGGTCGTAAGGTTTAAGAAATTAAATTGTTTCCTTTCTTAATCACTAATCCTTCTAACTGCCTATGACAATCAATCAGAAACGAGAAGGTATTCATAGCTGTCTAACGAATAGGTTGTTGATTATTTTAAGCAAGTCGTATCAAAACAGTTGTGAAAAGCACTGCGCTGTGAACTCTAAAACCTTAATCACTACACACTGAACAAGCAATCTTCTAACCGATTGTGAATCATCATTGTGCATCGGCCAACGGTTGACCAATTCCCTCAATGTGGGCTCAGTGTCTTTCATCCCTAGTAATCGCAAACATCCCTACCGATTTTTTTTTTTTTTTTTTTTTTTAAACTGT
>QKMV01001802.1:0-14821 GCA_003287335.1 Lednia tumana
CAGAGTGGCCCAGTGATTTTGTGTTTTCTGGGGGGGGGGGGTTTTCAGCACAGCCTCCTACATATCGTTATTCTAATCATTGTTCTAACCTTTTTCATACAGTTTAGCTCGGTTTCACAGTCTGCCCATTGGCTGACTGTTGAGTTTGGACAAATAACGAATTTGCTGCAGGAGAGGCAAAATGAGTGTCATGCAGGTTTCAGACTTACATGGTTAAAATTTCGTTGTAGTTAAAATGGAAGCACATTCTTGCGCAATTTCTTCCCAGTTAATATTCGCTTTATGCACGGTTGTCAAAAATGTGTAAAACTAAATAAATTTTTGGGTCTATTTGCTTTCGCTGCTGAAGGGAGGAGGGCGAGTTTTTTAGTGTCGGCACGGCCTTCGTGCCTCCCCGGCACTGCACGAGGAGCGCCAAAGAGAGTCTAGAGAGTCTAGTGCCAAATCGAGTTGATCCATTCACTTATACTTCTATTTTATTCCCAACCTTTTTTTTTTCAAAGAAATTTCCAACTGTCCATGCGCTAGTATCGGACTGGGAAGCGAAGGGTCGCCGACTCTCGAGTAAATTAAAAATTCGACATCAACATTTCTGAAAAAAGGTTAACTCTTGTGTGGCACGGATACTAGAACCGAGACCGGAACCCGAAGCACCTGAAAATCCGTTATTTTTTAAAATCGGCACTGTCCTGACACCGGGACCTGATTTTACCGTGGCTAGAAGGATGTTTTTTACAACAATAATGAACGCACAAGATAAGTGTCTACTAAAATGCTGTAGCTATTATTACCTAGTGTCCATGTTATATTTTAATGTTAAATGAATAGAAATGTAATTTTTCAATAAAAATGCCAGAACGAGAGCGAGACCGGGACCGAAACCCGAAACCCCTGAAAACCCTTTATTTTTGAAGACATGAATGGTCGAGACCCCTTGCAACCAATAAATAGGGGTCGGGATCGGAACCACGGAACACCTAATTCTCAAATTTGAGGACCGGGACCCAGACCGCGAGACCCCTTGAAATCAAAATGTTGGCACCGGGACCGGGACCCATAAAACGTAAAGGTTTCTTCTGTCCCTAGCTCGTTAATATACAATATCTTTAGTGTCCATGGGGGCAGACATAGATTCATCTGTAAACGGGAAAAAGCCCGAAGGGCCGGTGAGTTTGAGTAAAAATTGGGTCGCTTAAAAAAAAACGCAACATTTTTGGAGGTACAACTACATTTTATAATGGCCACGAAGTACCCAAAACGATCTCTGAAATCCAAATATTTGCACTGTGGCACCAGATTTTGGCTCAAAGCTAAAGGCTCAATTGCAAAATGTCACCTCGCTTTTGGAAAACCCCTGCAGAGTCCTACACATATGTTCGGAAGACTAAAACAAAGTGTGGGGGGAAGCAGCTGGGTCGCGTTTACTTCTGTGTGACAGATAGAGCTGTTTTTGTCCTCCATTCACGACCGGGACCGTCAGTATCCTTTATTTTGCAAATATCTTTCAGGATATCAAGGATATCTTTGCGAACACCCGTACGAGTTCCCAAGCTGTAATTGCATCAATTGGGAATGCGAAAGGGAGCTAGTAACGAGAAGGATGTAACGACCAGTAACGAGCCGACAATTGGCAGCTGGAATAGTCGTGGGAATCCTCGAAAAGCCACAACCAGGTCCAGAGGCACTCAGGATCGAGGCTGGTTGAATCCTAGCGGCAGGCAGGCACGCTCTCGGGACACTTCGCAGAACCACGGGAAACTAGACCCGGTCGTACTTAGAGCTCCGTGAAAGAACTAGCCGAGAATTTGGGGGGAATATTTTCGGAACATCGTGGAAAAAACAAACAACTAGTGCAAGCCAAGGAAATCGACCGTCAAGGTTGTAGAAATAGTGAATAGGATAATTTTTATAATGCAAGATATGCAAGATTGGTATAGCTGAACACTGTACGGCCGGTTTTTCCATAACAAGTTATAACTTTTAATCAATCGTTGGAAAATCATTGGATCTTATCTACTGATCTGATCCCATAATGACGACTTGTTTTGGACTTAAAAAATATCGAATGCAGGTGTGCAGATATCCTGATTCAACATATTTAATCATCGGGTCAGCTTAGGCAAAACTCAAGAAACAGGTACCGCTGGAGACAGGCTATGACAAAAGATTTACTAGGTTCGTGCATTGGCCTTTTTGTCAAATTGAATTTCTTTCGTCTTTTACATTTGTTTAGCGAACGGCCAAATGTAGCATTGTTTGTGGCGTTTCGGGCCGTTTTCCTACATTTTGGATCGAGCTTGATTTAATAACAGGCATTGTTTAGACTTGTTCATTCTTGTACAAGCTTGTAGTTGTACCTGTAATTTCCTCGCTTACTATCATAGCCTACCTACAAATGTATAGCTCTTATCGATAGCCCTTATCGACATGTAAAAAATACCTGCTTCTTATTTTTTATCCATTGTACCATATTAAGTGCCCATGATGATCGGAAACCTTCACTATAAGCAAATAATAGTATATCCGGAGTGTTAAGTTTTAATTGGACTCTTGCTAACCAGTATAGGTATGGGGCTAGACTTGGGGAAACATTTTGATAAAACGCTTTTTTTTCGTTAAAGGCCAACTGTCTTGCTTTTAGAATGACGCACCAGCAACAGATTTAAATGCATTGTCTGATTAATACGGTCAACATTGCAGATATTGTTAATGTCTATTGTCACTGTAATCAAAGATAAACATATTGGTATAGCCGAAGAAGGATTAGAATACACCTTTGTCACCAGCGATAGCGATATGGTGGTCGGTAATTAATAAAAGTACACATTTCAGTGACACAATATTTAATAATTGTAAGTGTGATGAACGTAATGAGAGAGGATTTACGTGGAAAGAGCGGTGAAGATTATCCCCGGTTGAGGTTATCCCGTGGGTAATTTTATCTTCATCCCCCGTAACATTTAATAAGCACTCTGTATAAAACAGGGATATTCGTCTGGAATCAGTCCAGTTCGACATCAGATTTTAGATAACAATGGGGTGCTCGTCGTATCAATGCCAGGTAAGTGGATGAGTTGACAAGCTCACAGGCAACCTATCTCTAACACGAAAATGTAGTCATCGAATATCGACCAAAATATGCTATCAATGTACTCACTTTTTATTTACAATTTCGGTCAATTTTATACCAGAGATAATTTTTCTTTCAAGAAATCCCCTTCGATTTATGTTGGCACTTCGCACAATTAAAAAGGAACGACTAGAGGCAGTATGTGAGTATTTGGTGCGAAGTATTGTCGATCGAAAACTTTCCAACTAAACATTACTTATAGCTTCAATGCACAATTTCCTTCATTTTTATAAAAAGACACCACCACTTCAAATTTAAAACTTTCCTTGACTGAATTTTTTCCTTATCAAATACGGCATCGTCTTGGTTTTATTTTACAGCAAAATTACGTGGGTAACCTAGAATAGACTAACATGCAATAATTCCATTATTCGTGAAACGGGGAAATAACACAAGTGGACTCATATTGGAGTCAACGCCGGCATTCTAAGGTATGGTAGTACCTACTCCTTTTATAGACCCATACCATACAATTGAAATCTACATAACGAAGGCCACCTGGTTTAAAAAAGGAGTAAACAGCATCAAGATTATAGACAGCTAGACCGCGGTATATCTTTCGCGTCTCCTAGTCCTACACCGACAAACAACACCTCACCTCTATACGGTCATTGAAGCCATTATACCATAGTCTAGGAAGTATAGTACATGTTAAAACTAGAATTATATACAAGCTTAACCCATGGTACGTAGTACGTATAGAAATAGACGTGAAATATAATAAACCAACTTAGCATTCGTCAATAAATCGTCTGTGATGTGTTTGAACGTAACTTTATGTTAATTGGTATTTTACGGCCGTAGTTTAGCACCTACCGGTGTTTTCCTATTACTAGTTGACCAAATATTCCACTTGAACCTTCTTGTTGAAAGATGTTCGGTGCTTCGCCGTTCATTGCACCACTCCGACGGTTTCGTATGTCGGAGCTGAAAGAAATATTCAAATTAGAAAAACAGATTCCGTTATAAAACGAACAAATTTATCATTCTCTTTGAGTATCCACTTCCAACAACCATTGGACGTGCTTTCGTCTACAAATATTTTCATTATATTTGCAATCATTTTTGTCTAGCAGCCTCGTCCGCCAATGTCAATGTCATCGTAAGAGGTGTACGTCGTTCAGGATGTACGAGGAGAAATTGCCGCTAGTCATGCAATTGCAGCAACCAATTAATCGATCGAGAGATAGAGAGATAGACGAGTTACTTCTAGCATATTACAATAAACCTAAACGAGCTAATCGTGCTGTCTACTGTTGTAGGTTATCGCCATTAAAAGTGTGAATAGGAATTAAACGGTAGTTCATGGATGACGATATATTTGCACGCTCTCCGTACACATTGTGCAAAAAAGGAATTAAACGAATTGCTTTTTATTTCTATGCTCAAATTTGAGGAGGATTTCCGCAACATTGATAGAGGTCAATTCCAATCACATGCCGATTGGCAGTAGCACATGGTTTTCATTCTGAAAGATATCAAGGTTTTCGGGGGAAAAACATCAAATCGAGTGAACAAGTGTACACTAACATCACCGTTTGTTATAATGAAATCGTTTCCTAGTTCCATAAAACCGAGAGTAGATAAGGTAATTTGGAGTAAGCACACGCTTACGGCTGTTATCGGCCTAGCAAGGTATGTTAGGTAGGCATCTCGTATTTCAATTTACAATCAGTACAGTCACTGGAATAGTGTTGTGCCTTTAGAAAAGTTGACTGATTTCGCGCCGAGTAGACTACAGCACGCATTGCTATACTTAGAAGCACGTTGAAATGCCTAACTTCCAGGGATAGAATTAAATGCCAAGAAAATACCTACATCTAGACACCCTAGGTCGAATGAGTGAGCTATATGGATTATATAGTGTAGGCATTGACATGTAGATGTTTGGCAACAACTTTTTAAAAACCACTATTGAATCCATAGCCATCCCTGTAGTATTCATCGTACCGCCTGATTGTGGGGCGATTGAATGGGGCACAATCGGGGCACAATCGAGTGGGGCGATTGTTTAAGATTTTAGCAGAGGATTTCACTTATCATCTACATACTTAACGAGTAAATTCGACAGTATATCGTGATCGAACTCGTTTCATATTATGTGGACTACGAGTGGCATCTTTGTCATTTGTCAACACTTTTACACAATCGCCCCCCTGCGGACACCCAAACGATTTTTTGTTACAAAATAAATTCCCACACTCTTCTTCCACAAAAGTGTACCGAAACTTTAAGTGGCTGGCACATCTAGAGTTTTTATATCTAAGAATAGTGTCGATAATTACGTGCTAATTACTGATTAGCACAATTAGAACGACTAATTATAACTTGTTATAAACTGCATCAATTAGCCACGTGCATCTGTCTAGCGTGCATACTTGATAACATTTAAATATGCACATGGTATAACGGGATTAAAGCTAACTATCTTCCATCACAAAGTCAAAACATTCTTTGAAAATACAAGCATTGGAAGAGTTCCATCTAAACATATAAGCTGTATGAAGGTATCTCTGGAATGGTCTCAGTAACAAATATTACAAAAGCCGTACAAATCAAATTGGGTTATTTTTATTGGCAATGCATCATTGTTAAGGTTAGATACGTCAAACGATCTATGCAGAGGTCATAAAGTTGGTGTGTTCATATTCATGGCCAAGAAAAGATGTAACTATTGGCTCCTGTCTTACAAAGCAACGAATCGCGAGGTATGTTGATACGGTCCATAAGTGCATCGTTCGCCGGGACAAATACATTGATATGTCACAACATGATCGACACTTTACAAGTACCGCGTTGTGACATTCAAAAAGCAGATAAGGGCATGTAGTGAGTGTCACGTTATAGAGAAAAGTGTGCTTCGTAGAAGTCAAGGAACCTAGTTTGCCCTAATCGACAGGCATATGCTAATGAGACTAAGAGAGCAATTTGACCAAGCTTCTAAGCTCTAGCCTATATCGTATAATCGTATAATCTGTGTTGAAGTTGAAGATAACTTTGTCGTGTCAATTAAGAGTAGGGAAAACACCGAGTAGTATAGTACGTTTATTACGAACTGTCACACAACATGTGGGCATCTGTTCATAGCTAAGGATTTTGGCGATTTCCGATGGCTTGAAAAAACGCACTATATGGGTTTTATACTCATCAATTACTTTACCGCGCGTGCTATTTTTTTTGATAATGGTCGCTTCCACAGCCTCCGACATAAACGTTCGCACAGGCTCATTCACATAGTGAATAAACGTTATGTAGAATGTATAGGATACAGGATAGCTCACTCTTATAGCGAGTGAGTCCGAGAAAATGCTTATCTACAATGTTGTGGTCTTATCACTTCCACATTCTTTTTCAATAACGGGCTCACAGCAGTCGTGATCCCAGAGCAAACGGGGGAGAACCTAGAATGCCTGATAGTCGTTGTTCTAACATACGGCCTTGCTGATTGCACAGTCATTGTCCATAGTTACTTTAATGGTTATCGCGAGTTACTAAAGTAGGCTCGCAGCTATCTTGAGCAGTTTTTACCTGAACTTACCCTACATTTTCGTCCCCCACTTTGCGGTCGAAGGGTCAGGCGAGTTCGGCGGAGACTCGAATACAGACCCAAGATAGTGAGATTTTACGATCTGGTTACCGGAGACAAAGCAACCCTTTAACAGAGATATCGAAGATTTCAATAATGAAAAAAAGAGCTGTTTCAACTCGTTAATCTCAACCGACTAATTGATATCCGGTTTTTTGGAAATTGGAGAGTTTCTTTTCTCTTGATAATTAAAATCGCGCTAACGCCAGGAAATGGCTGGAAAGGGCTGGGAAAGGATTGCTTTGCATTCGGTAATCAGATTGTAAAATCTCGCTAGCATGGATCTATTGAATAGAGTCAACGCGTGCTCGCTATCCATTCGACCCCATAGTGGAGAAGACAATGTAGAGGTGATCCAGGTAAAAACTGTTCATGATAGCTGCGAATCTTCTTAGGTCCTCTCCTGCTATGTTCGTGTAGAAGCTGTGAACTTTGTTCAATTTTGTGCTATTGACAACTGCCCCTGGTGCTGAGGCACTGATCTATTACATCCGTGAATGATAGGGTAATTGGTTAGGGATGATGATGAGCGAACAGGAAAGACTGGCAATCCGGTGCTGGAACATAGTCTACTCCTGTCGAAAAGCGCCAATTGGCGCCCTCCGCTTAAAATCTGGTTCGAAGAACGGTGTACACATTAAATTCTTAGGACTCATGTCTTCTACCTAATTTCAGCACTAGTTTTCAAAAAAACTCTTAGTAAATGGGTTTAACTGCTGAGAACTTCTAACAAACAAACTGCCAACGTTTCGTTAACTACATTGAAAGCTTCTTCACAATCGCCTCAATGAAGCTTTCAATATAGTTATCGAAACGTTGGCAGTTAGTTTGTTAGAATTTCTCAGCAGTGAAACCCTTTTACTAACAGTTTTTTTGAAAATGGTGTACATAAGTCACAAAGCAATTAATAAGCGGGATCAGGGTTCCTCAAATGAAGCGTTGACTGGATTAGGCAAGTAGAACTACTATTCTATAGCTTCAAAGTTTCAACTCTACAAGCTCTCTCAAACAGAACTATCCCATAGGTATTGACATGAACGGTCATTGGTCACCCATCCAGCCTTTGACCCAGCGCACTGTTGCTGAACTTTGGTGATCTCACGAAAACCGTGCATTCAAAATGCTAACACGTTCGATATAGTATGTGATCCACACCCAATTAACTCTCTCCCATGTTTCCACGACCCTGATCTTAAGTGAAGTTGCACAAAAATAAACATGAAAAGATTATCAGGCGCATAGGAAAGGTTGTATAGGGTGGCTGCTCCCCACTCATTACTTTGACCCCCCCCCCCCCATATTTGAAAGGTTTTTATGACAAAAATAAAGCGAAAATATGTACACTATTCCCAAGGGAAATATATTTCCGGAAGGCAAAATATATGGAAAAATTTGTGTCTCTGCCCACAATTGGCAACGAAAATGGTCATCGCACGTGTAAAGGTATAAGCTATAAAGGTAAGCCTGGTATGAATGCCTGCAGGTGGTGACAGCTTTTATTGTTAAACACCATTTATTGTTAAAGGCCGGTATTACAATTTAAAAACTTCTTCCAAACTATTTTATCTTCCCGACAACTTGGAACAAAAGAAGCTTAGTGGTCATCATCATGGTGAACACTGAATTGTTCGGAGGGTTAAACAGTTTGGAAGAAGTTTGGACATTGTAATACCGGTCTTAAGCCAAATTTTCACAATTTCATAAACATAATATATACTACATTGAAAATGTATAAATTTATATTGTAAATAAATTAACAAATAGTTTTTGTCAACTATAGTCTTTGTTGTAACTTGTTAGAGGCTAAAATCGTGGCTAAAAACTGTTCAAGCGCTCAAAAATCTACTCCCTTCCTCCTCCCATCACATGTAAAATATCTACATGCGCCTGAGTGATGGTCACGTTGACTCGGTAGAAATGGTAATAGCTAAACTCTTTTGGTAGCACGGGACGGCATTTCACACCATAGGTTCGATTCATGAATTTTACAAATTGATTTTTTTAAATGTATCCCCTTATCATTTTAGTGCTAGGACACATAATGGAGGCTATAAATACCTACGGCTATAACTCACAAGGTGATAGGGAACAAAACTTGCTAGCCTACAACATGCAGTATTTTCTTCAAATTTCGACATGAATGTCACACGTGTCTTGGTGACTAACAAATAAGTACCGCTGAGCCAGAAAGTTCTAGATCACATTTGAATATTTAATGCAAAAGTTGTCATGGTGTAGTTGACCGAATGACAGATGGCATTCTATTCTTTCCAGTCAGACGGATCGTCATTTTGTAGCTAAATTCTGTGGAATGTGCATGGTCTCTTTGGATTGTGCCACGAGAATGTCGTACTTGGATTAGCGACCGAGAGAACGAAAGTGAATACCTGTAACAAAATTATTTAAATCCACTCGGACTAGAAAATGATGTGTTAGTACACATTTCTTACCCAGATTTTTTATTGATCGTGGATTAGAAGATTTTATAGGCATGAAATAAAATTGTCGATGAAAGACAGCTTGTGATGTTTTTTCATTTGGGTTACTCATCTCCCGCATCCAACACTTCCTAACTAAAGGATCGTATTGGATGCAAGCGACATTTGTTGACAGGCACCAATTTTGTTCCTCGAGAGGGAATAGTAACAATGGTATTAAACAGTACACGGCCTTACAAGATCATTATTCACTTACCGGGTACTGAATGGCATCCTTTCTAAGTCAGCTGACATTCTCACAAATGAAACCACAAACCAGCCTTAATAAATAGCAAAAACAACGACGATTTATGGGATCAACACGTAAATTAGCACGCAACTCATATTCGAATTCAAACGCAAAATATTCTGTACAAATAAATAATTAACTTTAATCACAACTCGGAGCTTTTATCCACAATCGTCACGTCCCGTCCAATATTTCGTGTCATAAAATCAACGAAATATTTGTTTTGTTAAGATTGATAAATATTATCAGCATCAACATAGTAGACTATGTTTGGTCAGTCGTGGTTATGAAACAAAATCCGTGCACACTTGTAACGAATCAACTAAAACGTGCTGATTGAAAAACAATAGTTTGTCTTTCTAAAAATATTTCACATATTATATTCTCACATAGTGACACATGTGTATCGAGTAGACAGTAAATTTGTACTGATTTTATTAAATCACATGGTCAGACCGCGGACTTACATGAAATGGCCCCCCCCCCCCTGGGCCCCCTTCCACAGTCCCGACGGCGCCCCATCCCTCTGTTCTCGCGTGATGGGACATTTTCTCCACCTCACCAATTAATCCCAGTTAACGGCGACCAAGGCTATGGCGACGGCGTCTCTTGCTGTAATATACTCCATACCATGGCAACCTTAAACGGCACGTCGTCAACTCAGTCAAGATTCCTGTCATTTGTTTTAGGGACAGTTTTGCATATGCAGGCTATTTTGGATTACTTTGCCACCATATAGCCTAGGGTCCCCGGGATTTCTTTCACAAAATCGAAGACATTACGTAGGTTATAAGATAATTCGTTGATTTGAAATGATTATTTTTTCCTTCTCAAGTATAATGTGTTAATTATTTAAATACCTAATTGAGTAAATGTTTGTAGCAATATCTTCACGGCTGTTGGTAACGTAAGTGTGCCTAGAATACAATATGATTATTTTCTTTGGAACCATTACTACAAATTTGTGATGTTACAGCCACAGGTCTTAGCACAACTAAGCCATGTTAACTAATCCAAATTGTTTGGTTTCGGGAAGACCACAGCTAGTTCCCATGGTGTGAATAGCATGCAATGATATGGGAATACAACTTGGGAAATACGACTACTTTTATCACATCATCGATGAAAGAAACGCTATAATGAATCAAAACTGATTCACAAATCATGGCTATGAATGCTAAGAAATACGCAGCAAGAAATCCGAGGCAAGATTTGCGGATTTAATAGCATTCATTTTCAGTTTGGGAATCAGTCTTTTTCCAACTAGTGGTAAGATGGTAAGATTACGAAATTGATATGTTTGTAAAAAAAAATGAAAACGTAATATGAAATGATATGCTATTTTCCTGGATTTCTCAATTTCCCCATAATATTACAATACTCCAAGCGGTAGCCCGAGAGAACGATGGATTGGAAAGGTACAAAATGATTGTAGAAAGAGATTAAATTAGGATTAAAGTAGCCGAGAGGAAAATGTGATGGAAGAGGAAGGATGAAGAAAAGAGAAGAGAAATTAAAAAATTGGTGGAGAGTAAGAAAATGTTGAGTCCGATGAATAGAGTTAGTGAAGCTAATGATCTTTAGTACATGTATATTTGTATCATTTGGTATTTATTAAATGTGATGTAAAGAAAGGGGGCCTTTAAATTGCCTTCTCTCGCAGTATTGTTGCCAAGATCTGAACAAAAGCTCCAACCATAAATTAGCTGTGGATGAGAAAAAACATATTATGTGTCCCATTACCTACAAAGATGAATTTATTTGAACAATAGCGTGTACGTTCACGTCATTAGAGTTTGACACATTATTAATTGGCAATGTCGACAAAGCCAGTGGTTATGGCCAAGATCAGTACATATTTACGATCCGAGCGTACTCTACCACTTACCTACATACCATCTCTACTCGTGTGTATGAGCTTCAATTTACAAGCAAACATGGATTGCACAATAATTAAAAAATCAAATTAATTAACAGTTTTATTTTTATGCCTACGTAATCGGTCGGTGCCTTTCGGCTTTATGGTGACTTTGGCCAAGGTCAGTCCAAATTGGGTGCTTAGAATGTGAGCTGCCGGGAAATGTTATTATCTCGTGCCGGCTCTCTTCAAATAATTTGGAAAACTTTACCAGACAAGAATTTTTTCTATTTGTGGTGCTTTTTTAATGTTTTAACAATTTGACTATTTCTTGTAGCCGAAATGTTACCCTATCGTGTTTGAGGCCTTGTCACTGTCAGGTTCTGGAAAGGAAATAATTGTAATTTTTCACAATAGATACCATAATTTCTCAGACAATAGAGGTAGACTTGGATACAATTGGATATTAAAATGATGATTTAATATATAACACAATACAATTTTCTGATGGGAATGGAACTGAAAACCCCTAGCTCAATATTTTCGAATGTAAATGTAAATTTGGCAGAATGAACATAGCTGTGAAAGTAACTCAACTTCAAGTGCACACTAAATTATGATTGACAAGTACGATTCTAAAAAATGTGGATAGCGACAAACGCAACTAGGGTAAACAAATTGGTTGGTCCTGATCACAATTAACCCATCGCAATAATAGTAAGAAGTGACCTTGACTTGATCAAAACTTAACGTGCTCAGGGACATTGGTTTTCCACGCATTTACGTTTCACGATGCATTTACGACGTATTAGATACAGATTTCACAAGATCGATATTGCCACTGTATACCAATCATGCTAAGGTGCTCAGAGAAATCGATATCGTATTGAGGAGCCCTTGGCATGAAATCTTAAGGCCGATAATCGCATTATCTGAATATTAAACAACATAGTTTGAATGAGATCGGTTCGGACCTTGCGGTGTATGCTTCATCCACAACAACAGATGAAAATAAACTTTGTAAACCATCCAAAAATATTTCAACGCACTTTAGCACTGTGGCTTGAGATACGCAATAAAAATAAGTAAATCATCTTTAAGCATTTCCTTATCAACTTATAAATGGATATAAATTGGCCGTATAGCAATTTGCCAAATCTATTTAAAGCCGTGTATACCATGTCGGACCCACATTGCCCCCACATATGCATGGAGCGTTAATGCTTCCTGGATGATTAGTTAGATCTAGACGAAGCCACGCTCGCTTCGTTCGCTTCGGACTTCACTTCTCTTGATAAAAGGATAACAGGGCTGTTTAGTAATTGAAACACTTGTAGGCTCCTCGAAGGATATAGTATGCTGCCACGTAGGAACCTACGTAGTACGGACAGTGTGGGAAGGGCACCTCAATAGTCGTGCAAAATATAAATAAACTTGACATCTTTTTAAGAATATTAAAATTATAACTAGCCGTGTATTTGGCTTTCAAAGTTTAATCATTGTAAGCTTGACATCTCATTCTGGTTAGTGCATTCGATGATCGAAATGTTATTTTTTGACACGATCAAACTCAGGTGCTCAAAAACTTGATTCACAAACTGGGTCTGAATGGCACGAAATATACTAAGACTTGTCCAACGTTTCGTAAGCTATGCTGTTCATTTCTTCAGGAGTAAAATGCTTCTCTTTCACCTTAGAAGAGTTATACTCCTGCAGAAGTGAGCAGTATAGCTTACGAAACGTTGGACAAGTTTAAGTATATTTCTTAGCATTCAAACCCAGTTTGTGATCAGTTTTTTTTGGAAACCAGTGCCAAGATTAGGAGATAAAAATGAGTCGAAAGAATTTACGAATCTCAGATTCTCTTTGAGGCAGGCCTGCATTTGTAAGAGGAAAATTAAACAAGTATCTTGATAACGCGATTGCTTAAATATAATGGCATGCAGAATGGTATATATCTACCCTGAATTTGGAAAACCCTGAATAGTTACGTGTAATGTGAATGATATTGAGAATGGCCTGGAAAAAAACGGAAATTGACCTTGAATTGTGGCCTTCTTCCCATGCACCATAAGGAAATCAAACGACTGTTGTACTACAGCTCATCAGAATAAAATTAGCATATGCATAATATGACAAGTATGACCACGTGGCGACAGTCATACTATTAAGATTCCAACATGTAAACATGAACATATATCATAACTTTTAACTTTTATGTAAACCAGCACTGATAAACACATGCGCACGAGTCACGAATTAAGATAAGCTTCAGCTACATTATTGCTTCCCTTGTTTAACATTATGAAGTGTTAATATATTTTTTTCTTGCATTCTGTTGATTTTCCATACTGAAGTAGACTTTTACACACTATGCCGGCTGCCGGGTGTGTTTTTTAAGCTTTCCACGCAAGCGTAGAGTCTCTGGCTTACGTGCACAATCTCTGTAGACAACTTACACAAATCATACATCGACTCAAATGTTTATTTCCTCATTTGTTTTATACAATCGAGTACTAATCACGTACGTATCACTCAGTATTTACTGAATATTGCCACGCATATCTTTAAGATTTATGGAATGCTATTGTAAAAGTGTAAAGATTTAAAAAAGCGATTAAAAAATTGAGTATGGCCCCTGCTTTTACCCCCGAAGAAGTGAAAGCATCGTTTACGAAACGTTGGAAAAGTTTTTTTGGGTTTCTTAGCATGTAACAATCAACCCCCAATTTGCAAATCAGTTTTTTTGAAAACTGTGCTCAGATTTGGATTTGGACATGAGCCTAAAGAATGCATACAGTGTATAGATTTTACATTTTTTAATGGTTTATTTCTCAATCAAACATTGCCTAACTTGTCTGGGGAAAAATGACCATGGATCATTTAAACTAATGAAATATAATCAGTTCTAGACAACTCTTGTGATCCGGGGTCCGAAAACACAGAGATGCTTTTCATTTCTTCGTGTAGCCTATTAAAAAAAATGGTGCTCGACAAAATCTCTGTTGAGACTTGTGATCCATGCGAACTGCGTACATTATTAGGCATATTACCAATCTGTTTTATCTCTTTTATCTTGCCGAGTATTCATCTCTATTTTGTATTAAGTCGAGTAGAAATTATGGCTAGCAAATAAATCCAAATTTAACTGTTGTACATCCAACATTTCTTGATATAATTTTTGATTATTCCGCATGTTTAGCATTTTCATAGCAGAATTTTGGAAATTTTCTTAAGAAAATTGGCGTTGTATAGTCCGATATCAAAAGTCCATATTTAAATATTGATTCAATCAAAGCAAAATAAACTGTTCTAAGAATGTAATCATTTGAGTAATTTTTAATAACATGTATTAAACCATACAAACCAGACAATAGTTTACCACACACCATATCAATATGTTTCTCCCATTTATTACATTATTGTTATATTCAATTTATCCCATTGACAAGGAATAAACTTTTAAAGCCAATTACACGGCTAGTAATAATTTTAAGAATATTAAAATCACTTCAAAAAT